>JACDJE010000228.1:305790-591010 GCA_016647715.1 Pavo muticus | reverse complement strand
TCTCTCTCTCTCCATGACACTCTTCTAAACTTCACTTTCTCCCCAAAGAGAGATAAAATGCAATAGAATCTATGAGATAGAAGGCTGGAAAGAGGAAAGAACATTATTACCTTTGTATTTCCTTACCCTTTCCTACTTCTAAGTTAGAGAAAGCACTCACCTAAATTAACAAAGAGGTAGTGCTTCATAACAGATGAAGCACAGTAGTAGTATATAGTAAAATACACATGTAAAACATTTACAAGAAAGCACTTCCAGAACACTTCCCCAGACTAAACAGTATCAGCAAGTCAAAGGTAGTTATGTGGAGCATTACCTCAACAGAAATTGAGAGAGAGATTATCTTCCCTTTCCCTGCTGTCTTGTTTTAAAGGGAGTTGGGTAGCAAAGACTTTTTTTTTCATGTAATGTATTCACTACAATGTATGTAAGTGAAATGCAAAAATATTTTGCTTACCAACGCTCTTCAATTTCTCTTCCAGTAATTTTAAAGTTTGTTGAATTGATGCTCCATCTGCTGGTGCCACATCTACGCACAGCATTCCTAGTAAGCCATCCAGTTGCTGAGATAACTAAAATGAAAACCAACATATTGCCATTAAAAAGAAGTTAGGGGCTTCAAGGTGCTCGAGTCTGCAGTGTTCTTCCAAATGTGTGGGAATGTGTCATTCCACAGGTTTCTCTTTGCATTTGCTTATAGAAATGCAAGAGAATATATCTCTAAATGGGGGGAGGGGAGGAACCTAAGATTCTTCAGACAACTATAAGAAAGGAATAAATCTCCATTTTAAAAAGAACCTAAGATCATATCAAATACTCCTCAAAATAAGAAAAAAAAACCATTGTGTAACAAGTAATAGATATTTCAAAAAAGCTAGAGCAGTTTTTCATTGTTATTTTCTTTTATTTACTACTAGTCATTCAATGCCTAATGCTATTGAAATATAAGATATACCACAACCTACTTCTCTCCCAAAGAGAAATTCATTTTCTCAGTGTTTCAATCACTAAATGAAGAGTTACTCCATTTTCCAAGTAACATTCTATATTTTATCCCCGTTCAAACTTTCCCGATGTATTGAACACTTACAATACTACACTAATAACATACTAAAGGTGAGTCTGTGATAAGTAAAAATGAACAACTTACATCTTGGGCAACACTGTGGAATTCAAGTGCTGCTTGTAATAGATTCTGCCTGAATTCCAGCTGACTGGCCTGTCGATAACACACATCACTCAGCTGTTGCTGCAGTGCTTTTAATTCCACAAGGTCCTCCTCATCCCCCGCATTTAGGAGGGCTGCAATCTGCTGATTAAGCTCAACATAAACAGCAAACCACTCCTACAAATAGAAGATAATTAAGCATTAAAATAATATCAAACAATTTTCTCTTAAAAAGGCATGCATCCAGCTGCAGTTTAATACATAATCAGATTTAGAAGGGAACTTAGTCCAGCTTACACTATAATTATCAATTCTCACACAGGAGGGAAAAATTTTCATAATTTCAAATCAACTTAAGAAGTGATTAGTACATATTGAAATAATGCATGCACCGTAACTTAAAAAAAAAAAAAAATAATGGTGCAGTAAAATGGGAAGATTACAAACCGTGAGTAGCACGGCTTCTAGATCACAGCACAAACTTCACTCAGACTACATCACTGAACCAACAGAAGAATCTCTCCATTTTTAAACAAGCTTCTAATACTTACGTGCCTCTAGGGTTGTACTGAATGGAAAGTTTTTGCCAATTGGTAAGCTATTTCAAAAGGTGTTCAAAAGAATATCTAGGTGTTACTTTAAGTGACAATTGAAAGCTGCAGTAATTTTCTTAAACATTTAGAAAAAAACTACTACTGTTGATAAAGACAGTAATTTTTATCCTGTAATTCCTCAGGTCGTCCATATATTGAAACTTGAAAATGACCCTTATTTCTTAATTAAGGAAAAAATTATACTATTCAATTCAAAATTTGCAGATTTGGTTTCAAGTGCTTTGACTACTGAATGCATGCACAGGAATTAACTAATGTCATGGTGGTCTATTTGCAAAAGAAAGTACTTCAAATATTTAACAGTTGTGGGGGATTTAAACGCTACTTGATACATCAAGATCACATTCTCATCTTGCATGATTCAGATGCCTAAACATGTTTGCCCAACAGCTTTTATCTGAGCCTACAGTGAAGTGCTTTCCAAACGCCCTATGCACTTCTAATGATACTGAATAGCACCATCTATTGGCCCCAAACATTTGACTGAATTAGTATTCTTGTCAAGCTACAGTTAGGTGTTTGCCTTTTTTCTTCACCCCCCTTTTTTTTTTTTTGATTATGCCTTCAGCTTTTGCATCATTTATTTACAAAGCATGCAAAACATAGGAATATAAATATTCATGTTCTTAATTTTTTTTTTCCTTTTTACCCAAAGTCTTCTCTATCGTCTGCTCACGGGAAGAAACAGTATGAGAAGACGCAAGGAGAAAAAAGCTATGAAAAAATTAAATTAGCAATCAACAACAAATTTAAGAGCAAAATAAATCCTCTACCCCACAAGACCCATTTTGGATAACATAATACAGAGAAATCTTCTAGTGTCACATTCATGCTACAGGTTCACTAAACTCAGTTTACACAACATTACTCATTATTACCTTTAGGTACTCAACATACAAGTAAAGCTTACTGAATGTGACAAGCAAAATATAACATGAAAAGTCAAACAAAAAATATCTAGGTTAATAACTTCTTTTTATCGTTAAAGAAAATTGGCTTTCAAACTATCAGTGAAATTAAGAGACTGGTAAACCAGATATAACATGTATTTTTATCATATTTTCCATACTGGAATTTTAGATACTGATGCCTCTGACACACAAAAATTACGGACAAATGGCCAACATTCACTCAAAGATAACAGCTCAAGTATACCACCCATCAATAAAACATGCAGAAAATATGAGGGGAAAAAAAAACACTCCACCCAGGGCAAAATACAATAACAACCTAAAAAATATTTTCCACTTTCAAAGTAAACTGGAATGAAAAAGGCATCCTTTATAACAAATCAAACATTTTTGGAAGTGTCTTCAAAATACAAGCATTAAAATCAGCAGCAGATGAGAGATGAAAGAAAAGGCAAACAAGCTGTCAATTCAGTATTTAGAAGAGGAAAAAAAAAAATCAGGAAAGCAGCGAGTACACTCAGCTATTACAAGATGTTTAGAAATCCAGTTTTCTCCAGTGCTATTTTCAAAATTGATTTCAATTTGTAAGTGGGGATTTCCAGTTATTACTTATGGTATAACCTGAAAATCACTTGTTCTGACTGTTGTTTCTAGAAAATCCTGTCAGCATCAGATAACCAAGCAGTGTTTGGTATTGCCTGTGCCTGACAGTGATAAGAAAGCTGTAGGCCAGGCTGTAAACTTCAATGGGAATTCACAGACTTCAAAGACAGCGTTTAGTTACAGATAACACACAGTTCTGTGGTATCAACTCACTACAATTACAAAATACTTTAGTATATATTTCCTTATGAATATAAGGTATATATTAAGTATTGATTACTGAAAGTGTTAAGCCAGTTTTTCAGCTCCTGGCAAATGTAGCTTAATAAAGACCAAATATTAACTTATTCATTTAAGAAGTACAGGACTTTTCAGCCGTTTCCTCTCCAGCCACAGGCAGAGAGGGACAAGAAAATTTATTCCTCCTACTTGCCATGACAATGTAAGAAAATTCCCTGACACAATAAAACAGTGAAAAATCATAGATTAAAAAAATCAGTATTTTTCTATACTGGAGAACAAAATAAATACCATCTACTTACAATGAATGTACCAAGTTCCTAAACTGCTTAGACAGTTAACCATAAAATCATTCACTATCCCAAATTCCTCAATACTCATAACCAAAATGCATAATACATAACTGCATGCACTTAGAACTGTTTTGCTACTTGAAAAGGACAGTGGAAGTCTCACACTGTGCTGACTCTCAATCTCTTCATGCTTCTGTTGCAATGCTTGTGAGGCTCTAATTGAATCTCCTATTCCCCACTGGGTTCTTAGCTGCTCTGATCCAGGTCCTTCAAGCCAATTAACTACCTGTAAAAAAGGTATATATGACAAAAATAAGACAGCAAATCAACCACATGGAAAATGGTATAAAAAGTGTTTTGTTGCAGAACTAAGTATTTAAAAATATATGTAATCTTTTTCAGCATCTGTAGAAGTCTTCCATGAATCCGTTCACAACTTCAAAAGCATACATAGAAATTAATTCTCATTAACCTCAGCCTATCAGCACCATGAAAGCATGGAGCAAAAGATGGCTGCTCCAGAAGTAACACCTCCTGTTTCTGACAAAATGGCATCTGACATGGAAGCGTGTATGGAGCAAATGTGTGTCACTGAATTCCTCCATGTGGGGAAAAAAAAATGGCACGCTGACATTCAACACTTCATGAACATTTATGGAGACCAAACAGTAGATGTGAACATGGGGAAAGATGGACATTTTCCTAGCAGTTATGCCATCACAACAGCTGTGAAACACTGGATCACCTCGGCTGGTTCAGATATTTATGAGCACAGCATGCAGGCTTTTATCATCAGCAAAAATGCATAAATAGCGGTGGCAACTATGTTGAAAGAAGTGGTTTTGTAGCTGAGAATTTGTTCTATTAATCAGCATTGTTGTGCTCTTTATATGCTTTATAGTTTCCATGGAAATAAATATGAGGCATTACTTTTGGAGCAATTTTTAATTTTTTTATGACTAGAGATCTCTACTACAGACTAGTAAGGTCTGTCACTTTTTTGTGAATTAAGATTTGAAAAATAGTAGTTAATATTGATTAGCAATGTAAGAAGCTATACAAAGAATGAAATTGGAATACAAACCAAAAAAGATGGAAAATAAATCAGCAACATAAAGGAGCAACTTTTCTCTGTACACACCCATTCCAACTGAAAACACTGCAAACATTTATACTGCAACTTGTTTGTTTCAGCAAAATAAATCCCATGTCAGTTTGCCTCCATCATTTTCCTCCAGCCCATCATTATCTTCTTTAATTTACCATGAGCTCAAGTCTTTTTCCCCCACAAGCCAAAAGGAAACTACATCAGTTTACAGGCTTAGTAGATTTTTCCATGTTTTTGTGCCATCTAAAGAGCTTTAAAATGTACTTTCCTATAAAAAAGGCTAACTTAGTAAAATATTGAAATATATTCTTGCTGCGTGTACCCAGAGTCAGTTCACTTACTATGCAGCATCCATAGTGTAGAGGGAGCAAACAAAAGACTTCCTAATAAAATTAGTGGCAAAATGAGGCTGATGCTCCAGTAAACAAGTCTATTTAAATGCATTAACAATGGCTGTCGGCCAAACTAAGCCATAAATTTAATCTCAATCAGCACATCTTCAACCAATACAGCTTTACCACAAGGGGGAAAAAAAATTCTCAACCAATTACATCCACTGCCATGCTAATGTTCGATACAGTACTATTTTCACCTTTTATACATTTCTATTTCCAGCTCAAAATATCAAAAGATGACATTTATTTTCTTTCCCTTTTATAATCATTTGAATGACTATACAAGTGAAAATGATTACTCACATTGCTAATTTTGCTGCTAGAAATAAAAACAAGATTGATTAGTTTTTCTTCCCTATTTGGAACGCTGTGAAGGGCGAGTACTTGATTCACACTCCCCATGCTTTAGAAATGTTAGTGTATAATGGTTAAAAGCAACATCCATTCTATTTTGTGCATATTCAAACTATGCAAAAAGCTTAAAAACATAAAACTAATTTCAAGTAATAAATACAGGAGAAAGAAATTGTTTTCATTTCCTTGATTATCTCTGAAACTATGCTGAGAACAATGTTGAAAGTGCCAATTACATGCCTGTTTCCAAAGGACAAGACCAATTCATTATGACCTTTAACAACAATTGAATAAAAGATGTCTATTCATTCTGGTCAGAGGAGACTCAAAATACAGTGTTTAACCATTTTTAACTTGTCTAAAACATTCAGCATTAGACAAATAAAGGAATAAATGACAACATTCCTTCAGTAACGGGAAATTGAAGAAAACTAAAGTCTCAGGCAAAACTACAATTAAATGCATCTCATATGTGAATGTTCTCTGCTATCATGTCAGGTATTCCACCCTTTAATGAGTTAAGAGCACACTGTTGCAGTGAGCAATAAAGGGATGTGGTGAAGGTTTTTTGCCGTGGGGATGAAAGCAGGTGGAGCTGAGTACATTCTAATCACCTCTATTGTATCTTAAGAGACTTTGGAAAGTCTGTGCTGGTAGCCAAAGCATCCAGTCAAACCAGTACACTGAAGATTCAGGAATAAGAGGAAATGTAAGAACTAGCAAGAAGCTCCTCACTTCTGATTCTTAGTTCAGAAAATAGAGGCTGGGTCTTATGCCCAAGCCTGCTTCCCACAGCATTCAAGAACTTAATTCTTACCTGCATTACCTTCTGCTGAATCTCCTCTAATTGAGTTCGCTTGCTACGTTGCCTACAAACTTCCTGGTAGCGGGTATATTGCTCTCGGAGGGAGTCAAGGAGCTTCATGACCTGCGGCTGAGCAAGCAGCTCATCATCCATTGGAGACCACGACACTCCTCCATCTGAGCCATTAAATCGACGCTGTTGTAGCTCAGAGAGCAACTCATGGCCTTTGAGGGAATATATAATGATTTGGTTAATGCAGATACAAAATAAGCACTAGGCGATGAGTCAGCAAATGTACTGCTGGATGGTCTAAAAGTACATTTCTGCAGCTAATAATCTTTCATGCATTATGCACATTTAATAATACCATTCCATTAACATTCAGAGCATCAGGCACAGCCTGGGAGTTGTATCAGCTATAAAATAGGACAGAAATCACACACCATATTTCAGATATGCAAAAGATACAATAGCTTTAACATTTATATTGACAAAAATATTGATAATAAGGAAACATTTGCAAAGCACAGTGCTGATTCTGGAACAACTATAAGAATTCTAGCTTACTGCAAAATACTCTGTAGCTTTCAAAGTATTTCACATAATTCATATTCTTAGAATGAATGATTTGGAAGCACTAACAAATTAAGCATATAACTTCTGTCAGCTTACAAGATTTTCTAAGAAGTGCAAAAGTTTCTATGGAAGCGTGGAATTGAACCTGAAGATTTTGTGCTCTTACACACCTTATTATGGTACAGACTCTCATGCGTATGAAAATAACATAGTTCGTCTACTTAGTCCTCCACTTAAACTGTTCAAAGAAAGTGAGTTTTTAAGCTGCAGTAAAGTTTTCAAGATGTAAACGCCACACTACTAGCCAACTCAGTCTATTTGTATCTCCAGAAGCTCCATGAACAAGTTAACAAGTAAAAGTGTTTGTTCAGTAAAGACATCTTGATCTAGAAGTGAAAAAATCTGCCAATCTCACAACTGTGCAGGTCTTGAAATGGTAATGCGCCAGTTCACCAAAATAAAGAAACAACAAAAAACCAAACACTAGCATAGTAATTGTAATACCTCCAAGCAAATGCAGAAAACAGACTTTAAACTCAAGTGTTATTATCTAGACAAAATGCCAAAGGCTTTGGAATTTGCAGCAAGCATCTGTAAATTACTGTATCCTTCTTACTGTGAGATGAACATGTCCTAAGAATTCAAACACATTTTACTAAGCTCTTTAACTAAATATCATTGATTTCACCTTCTAAAGTACTACAAGGCACAGATAGTTGCAGGGAAAACAGTTTAAGGTTTCTATAAGTCATATTAGAATAATCTTACATTTTTATTTTGTTTCTTCTGCAGTAAGGAATTAATATTTTCATGGTTTTTTTTTTAAACTAAAATTATCAAACTGTAGGAATTACACACGTTGATTTGCAGCCTGCAAAAGCAACAATAATTATAATTATGGAAGACAGGAGACTTATATTAAAACCTTAGAACAACAACAAAATAAATTTATTGGTCTTCCTTTTTTGGTTTGTTGATATTTGCCCTTTAAAGATAGGAAATTTTAATCAGGAAAAAAATTGATTTCTGATTCTCAAACTTTCAATATAGTGGACCTGATAACAACAACAGAAAGAAGTCTCTTGGGAACTCCTATGGCTTGAAGAACGTTATTATACCTTATAGCTCTGAGAATGTCATTATGTTACAGTGTTAAAAAATAGACAATGCTTTCAAACTTTCTTGGGAGCCATCCACTCATAAAAAAAATTGATGTATTGCTGTACGTACTCCTCTAATGGACAATGCAATTTGACTTTGAGGTCTGACAGTGTCTACAGATGCTGTGTATTTAAAAATTTTTAAAGACCATAACAATGACTGTATAACCTTACAGAATTCTCCCACATCTCAGTAAGCTAAAGCATATGCAGAGCCAGCAGTTCTCTGTAGCAGACATTACAGAAGTCACACAATATCAATGTAGTAGGAGACTATAAGGATTCTGAGCACTCCTCAGACTCTCATCCCCATCTTAATGCTGTGCTTTGCTTCCTACTCTATAGGAATCTTTAAGCATAATTCTAGTCCAAATCAACAGTGCCATTCTGTGTTATTGGGAATAAGATATTCACCCTAAAAACATCTCAAAGAAACCAAACCGTTTAAAGCTCAAGGGAGAGTCCAAGAATGGAACAGTCAGAGTTCCATGCTTCACTTTCATAGGTAGGCAGCTCAGAACGAGACTGAGGCAAATTATCTGAATTGTGTAGGAAAATGCTATTCATATCGTTACTGTTTGGTGGCTACTTGAGAGGAATTCCTTCCATGGGAGGCCAACATATCAGCATCATCTAGAAGCAACGTACTTTCAAATTAAAGCTACTAATTATGGTAACACTGTAAAGATGTTATCAACACTACTAAAAATGATTTTAAACAGACAAGGCATTGCTTTTTTTTTTATCCCAACAAAGATGACATTTATTGATAAGCTTATTACATTATGGCATTGGTTAAGATAGCTATCACACCCTCTGCTTTCAAGTGAGGAATGAAAATGATTAATGAACTTATTAACTGGCATTATTATTTTTCAACTTACCTGTCTGTAGTACTGTCTCAGGATCTACTGATGGAAGGAAGTTCAAATCTATTGATCTTGAATAAAGTAATAGACAAATATCAATAATTCATTTGCATTACAGTAGCATTAAAAAGCTTCAACCAACACCAGAGCTATCATACTCTGTTAAGAGACTGTTGCTTTTCTCCGTATCTCTTCTTTCTTCACACCCCAGAATATTTAGTATATACGTGACACAAGAAAAGCAGATCAAGAGGCAAACAGCAGTATCCATAGTTTACAGAACTGCGGAACAGTGGCAGAAGGAGATGGAAGAGACTTGTCAGCAGGGATAACAGAACAAGATAAAAGCCCCACTGACTTGTGCAGCATCATGAGATTTCTAATGAAGTCTGAGGCTGAAACTCAGATCTCCTGTATCTCAGCCTAATACCTTAAATGCATAGGCTCTTTGTAAGTCTATAGAAAGAGTAAGTATTTCCTATAACTTTGATAAATGATTGAAAACATGAGCTTGCTTTTAACACTGTTTAGATATGTATTATACACATTGGTTAAAAAAATAAAAAGTGCAGTTCTTTAGTTTCTTCTGGAGTCTATTTACATCAGGCTATCAACCACTTATTGGAAAACAGTACAGAAGACTGTAAAACAATAGTAAATACCTCTTCCTCATTTTGATTCTAAGTGTCAGTAAAACAGACAGTCATTACATTCTTGCTCTTTGTACTCATTTATCAAAAAATGAGGTGCAGCTGTATGTTCGGCTATTGACTACAAGCATTCATCTACACACATAAAATTTGTAATCTGTTTTTTAAACATTGAAAATGTCCTTACATATTTCATGACATTTAAAGTATTATAATATTTTCAATATCATTTTGATCTCTAATGAAATTTAATATCAAAAATCATGAATTTCAAAAACCTAACCACATACCTGTCTTTTTCTTGCTGATTTCCTTTATCGCTTCCGTTGTTAATTAAAGCAAGTTCATCTAGCAAGGATGTTGATTCTTTTGTGAATTTTTCAAATACCTAAACAAAATGCATGTTTTAAATTAAGAAATACAAATAATATAAGTAATAAAATATTGAGGGCATCAATACAAATTTATCCAGTAGTTCCGATACTACATTTAAACCTTCATAATATTTCCCAGTATTCAGATGGTACAGCAAAAAGAGCATAGTTTTCTTCATGGAATACTTAGGAGCACCAGAAGTCTTTAGGGAGATAAGAAATGTCACAATGAATATAATGAAGAACTGATTTCTGAAATACAATTTTTCAGATTTCTGCAGAACCTGTAAGTTCTCATGGACATATTTACTCCATCATTTCATTTATGCCTCTATCTTTATGTAAATCTCAGGGATAATGCTGAATCAGGGTGTTACAAAAGCACTGGATAGCTCAGCTGAGTGGATAAAAATAATCAGCTTTGTGAAAATGCCAAATCTTCTTTGCTATGAACAAGCTACAATGTAATGAATAACTCCGAAGTAGAAGAAAGGTATACTAGTGATTAAAAAATACTCTGACCAGTTTCTTCATATGCAAGGGTACATACAGATAGCAAGGCCTGTGTAGTCAGATATTGCTCAGATTACATCTCTGTAACAGATTTTTTTAACCCTGTATGATTACTACAACTCTATATCCACTGGGAAAACAGCATTGATAGAGTTTTCAGCATAGGGCAGCTTAAAACTTGGCTCTAACTCCAAAGTATTTCTTCCTTGTTAAGGATTTCCCCATTAGTAGGCAAAAAAATTCCCTCTGTAGCCACTCCATCATACACTGAAGTTCTTCTACTAGAGTAACAGTCTGTAGGAGAGCTCCACTAAGGAACCTATTAGTTCAGCTGTCATCATGAAATGCATGCATTTGGACTGCAATACCACACACGGGACAAATTCTATGCAAGGCTCCTACATGAATAGAAATCCATGGATCAAGAATGAGACATTTGAAAGAAACAGAAAACTAACCAGCCTCTTATTCAACCAATCCATGTGATCGTAGGTGAGAGTTCCTCCAAAATCTTCCGTTAGTTGACATGGTTCTATGTATCGAGTCAGCTTGTTAGCAGACACCAAAATAACCTGCAACAATAAAATAAGTATCAGATATAGGTGTAGGTAATGCTTATACTTAAGTACCTGACAAGTTGTGCTAAGTGTGTCCAGAGGTACTGAGCAGATCTTTTCAGTGACTCACAAGTGACCCTCTTACTGCTAAATATCCCAATGAAGTACAGTTGACTGCAATTAAGTGGGGCCTAATAGAGGTGTATAGTTTTGATACAGTCTACATTTCATGCAGAATCCTTTAGAAGCATCAACAGTACCACCTTGTCTATTTACAATAGGAGAAAGAAACACACTTATTGGCTGTTTTCTTCATAGTAATTGATGTTTCTTGATTAAGTTATACTTTACGTGACCTATTTTCAGTGAACACAGTAGCAAGATATCATGCTGCAAAGCATTACTCTCTTGCAGTCCTTTGTGCCACACAAGCTAAGTACCTGCATTTATCATGCAAACGTGCTGCATACCTTTATAGTTTAGGTAATTTTTACATTCTGTACATCCCTCTGAGTTTATAAAAAAGAAGAAAAAATTAGTTCACTCAATCAGGACATTTCAGTACGGAAACAATGTAAATCAGGTAGCTGGTTCATAGCAAAGAACTTCAATTCTAAAAAGATTTTTAAAAAACCAACAGCAAACTGCTTGAATAAAATGATGGACTGCACTGAGACCACTTAAGTCTGAGTATTTTACTGAATCCTTTGGAGGAAGGCTGGGGGAAGCTTTACAAACTTGTTCCGAGGAGATATTTTAAAGTATTTCTTCTCTTGCAAAACAAAACCTGACCATAACAAATACATCAGCTACTTCAGATAATCTTCCTTCCAACACCACTCACAAGTGTCATTTAATCAAAGAGCACAAATTTCCCTTGCATCTTATTAGAAAAAAATCTTAAGAAAAAATTTAATAGAGAGCTTTGTTTTAACTTGATGTTGCTTCAAAAACTATTTATTCTCAACCGTTACTTAAAAAGCTTTGAGCTAATGGAGTTAGTGACATATCTGACAACTGCAGAAATTCTGCCTGAAAACTTCGAAAAAAAGCAATGATCTGGATTCTGATAAGGTGGCATCAGAAGGGCGGTTACTGAACAGAGTTTAGATTGTTCTGAACTAGCCTAGCAGCAGTGCTAATGCAACTCTCTCTGTAAGCTTTAAATTAGTTAACTTCACTATTTTTATGTGCAAGCTGCCTCTCTGAAGCTTCTGAATTACTGTTCTGGTTAGCTACCACTGAACTGTAAGAAACAAGGCTGAGAAGCAAGGGAAACAAGTCAAAGGTATAAATGAAGATCATTTACTGTTTAAAAAAAATGGAAATATCCCACTGCTTGCTTTCAACTGGACTGATTTTTCCTCCCCCCCCTAAAATGACTGAAGAGTTGACTTTACAAAAAGATCTTTTTTAAATCTAACGTAGTAGCCTTTGGAAGTAGACTATGGTTTTACATTAATGTGAACAGCTTAGATTTTCTAAGGGATAGATAAGTCTGGACAGATGGGTCTTCCAAAGGCAGGGAAAGTATTAGTTACTGAATCTGTAAGTCTTTGCTTCCTTACCCACTCTACCCACTCACTTGCCAAGTGACAGCTAAAAAGGTGACCGTGGTAATAAGGTTTCAAACGTGCCCTATGTGGTACTGACTAGAAGCCCTATCATCTGTACTCAGTGCCTTTCAGAACCTAGAGGAGCGGTAACAGCTTTCATTGTTCTACTCTAATCATGCTTTGTACAATAACAGCTTGCTATAACACTTGAAAGCCTTTTCAGAAATAACTGAAGCCAGTGTTTTGGGAAAAGTAAAAATGCTGTATTACGGAATAAAATCAGAACAACATTTTTAGGAACTCACAAACAAAAATGAGGAAAAGATAACATACCACGAAGTGCTGTTGCAACTATAAGTTTCATTCACTTACTAGAATATAAAACTCTCATTCTTAAAATATATCACTGCAATTAAAAGTACATGAATGCATGCTAAAAGCTGATAACAGTTATCTAGTAACTGGCTGGTAATTTTGGACAAATCTCATTCAAACAGGCTTAAGTAGAAGGGTTTTTTGTTCATTTCTCCAAAACTCTGCCAAGAAACAGTGGGAAATGCAGAAAACTCATTCCTTCTGATAGCTTAGTTGATAAGTATAAGAGGCTGAACTTTGACAAACTCCTTTGGGCTCATGAATTGGACTCTATGATCCTTGTGGTCTCTTCCAATCCAGGACATTCTGTGATGCTAGGGTCAACACCCGAGTTGTTTTGTCAGTGAATGGATTCTCAATGACTTGTTATTCTAACAGCTTACATATACAAACAGCTTTAGAAAAACACAGGAAAGCTTCAATTAAGAAGGCAGAGATTGAGAGCATAACTTTGCACTTCAGCTTGTGTAGAAAGCCACCGAGGGCAGCTTTTGAATAAAAAACAGTAACCTGTTTCTTGGTATTCATTTTGTTTTAAAACAAAGTATGAATCCTTCTTGCTTTCTAATATTCAGATTAAACTTTCACATTTATATTCCCACCCCTCTCAAATGAAAAAAATTAACTGTGCTCATTCTTCAGCAAATTTAGCTTATGGAAACTGTGATATAAGGCTTGAACTATATTCCTGGTGACTTTTCAAGAATAACTCTGGCACTTTAAACAGACAAATCATAGCTGCCCACATTCCTGGTCTGACAGTGATTCATTGCCATGTAATTGTAAAGTTGTTCTTCTTCATAGAACAAAAACTCCACTGTTTCATAATAATGAAACCCTACTTGATAAAACACTGAGTAGCGTAAAGAAATACAAGTTAAATATTTATCTGACCTGCACTACACAGAACATCTGGCACACTAGAAAAGCCCAACAGCAGGTAGCAGAACTTAGACATAGACCAGTCTGTCAGCTCCACTTCCAATAACCTCTCCTTCCCCATCCAGAACTGCTTTGGCTACTTGCTCACCTTCCCCTTCAGGGCTTACGATAATAACACACTGACATTTTTCCATCCCAGAGAAGAGAACAGGCGCACACAACCTGATATTTTTCAGCACATCCTCCTTTAGAACTGAACTCTAAAAGCGACAAACACAGGTTTACCTTCTCCAGCTCTAGAGGGATAATTCACTGATTTGGGTTAGGTTTAAGGCACATGATTTATCACATTCAGAGTTGTTTTTTCCTTTTTTAAATACATTCAGAGGAAGAGATATGCATTAAAATACCATTTCAATGATTAAAAAATTTAGAACTGCTATATCCATTTTTAGGAAGGTCTGGGAAAACTAAATTCTAATATCTCTGCTCTAAAACAGCCAACTGGAAGACTTGATAAGGAAATTAAAGATTTACAAAATGTTGTTCATTCATTCTCTGGAATAACAGTGTGCCTATTACTATTATTCATAAGAGGTAAAATGGGGTTAAGTATGCCAAAATTAATTCCTAAGTTGAAAACTGAGAGTATATGCAGATACATGTTGTAACTATAATTTCAAAATTCAAGAACAACATAGAAAAACTTTTGTGGTAACATTGGAAATCTTTGGATCACAGGGGAAAAAAGCCACCTGTAAAAAATGGTTGGGGTTGGGATTGTTATACTTTGGAACATTAAGGATTGCCATAACCAGGTAA
Source organism: Pavo muticus (assembly GCA_016647715.1). Lineage (NCBI taxonomy): Eukaryota > Metazoa > Chordata > Aves > Galliformes > Phasianidae > Pavo > Pavo muticus. The sequence continues at coordinate 576,185 of JACDJE010000228.1, read as the reverse complement.
CGAAGAACATTAGACTGGAGAAGGTGAGTATCTACTTCAAAGTTACTTTACTTGAACTAGGGACCAATATAGAAAAAAAGAAAAGGTCTAATCATGTTTGTTACTTCCAGTTGCTTTCCTAAGCACATCTTACACTTACAACACTCAATAATCTTTTGTTCATGTAATTACTCCCAGAGCTTTACAACTCTTCACCACCACACCTCAACCTGAAGCACAGAATCTCTGCCTTACAACTGACAGGACAGTATGGTGACTGATGGCTTCATGTGGCAGTATTAAACAAAGTATAAATGACAGATTAGAAAGCACGAAGTAGGGTGTGGAGGATTTTATTTGTCCAAAAGCAACCTCGGTTTTTCTAACTAAGTTATCCAAATCTAACATCCCATGAAAAATAAAGGTCGGGTATTGTTTTGGTTTTACTGCTAGTATATACAAACACACAGCTGCAGTTCTGTGTAAAGGGGTTTCCATAGCCTTACCAGTGCTCAGTACTCACATCAGAAAGAGAGCAAAGATACATTACTAGCTCTAACACAAGGACTACTTGGAGCACAGAGGGGCATTTTCACTGAGTCAGTTTTGCTAGTAACATAACCAAGAGTTAATGAATAGTGAAGAACAAAGGCTTACTCATTACTAATGGTCATTATTCATTATCTGGGAAACTACAAGATTTTTCCTACTATTCTTTCATCCTTCCCTGTCCTTTAATGAAGAATGCTATTAAAGAAAATGAACTACTGCACAGAAAAACAAACTAAATAAGTGCAAGAAACAAGGAAGAGCTAGGACAGTATCGCATATGTCCCTTCATCAACATCTATAGTGACTCTATATGCACAGCTGCTCATTGATGTAATCCAACATCAGTTTGATGACAACTGCCCCAAAGCTGATGGTAGTCTCCATGCAAGCAGGCAGTCTCACTGTTTCAGTGTAAGTCAGACGTTCAGTGCTTCTAAACTAGGAGTGAACTCAAGAGCAAAACGTTATCAACCACAACAAGAATTCAGCAACTGCCCCTTTATTACCCTCTACTCATACAAATCTGTTCCATCCCTGCATTAATCCAAGATAGAAGGAGCCAGAAGAACAAATGTGAAGCTTTCCTCCTGACAAGAGTGCAGCTGGTATGCATTTTTTTCCTCATAAAATGATATACATGGTTGACTTCATTTTTAAGCAGTTGACACACTTTGATCCACATTTATATGAAATGTGTACTTAATATTTCAATTATTTTCCTCTTCCTAAAACTTCAGAATTAATTCTCTTAATTTAAATTAAGAGAACTGTAGATCACGATTGCATGTCAGAGAGAAATGCTTAGTAATACAAATGTAGTTTTGAAACAAAACAAAAATACTCTAACGATCTATGCCAACAATGCAAATACTGTCAGCACAGACACACTTCATAAAATGACTTATGAAACAATAATTCTGTAATGAAGTTTAATGATTGAGTCAATTCTTGAAATTAAACAAGAATATCTCCCTGTGTAATCATTTAAAATTATACCTGCTTCACTACCAAATATTTTCTGTAACCATTCTACTTGTCTAGAAACAGATTCAGGCTGAGTCATATTAAAGAAAAAACTGAAAAGAATCTAGAAAGATTATCTTTCAAACTAGCAATATTACAATCAATATAGCAATCACTGTATAAAATTATTTTAGACCACAATTTCAAAAGCTTCCCAGGACTATGTACACTGGTGGGCAGGTGGGGAAAAAAGGTCTATATTCGATAGTAGGAGCTGCTGAAGAATTCCCATCAGCACAGGGGCTTGGGCATTTATGTTATGTCTGCATGAAATTGAGTATTCGTAAACTTAAGTTACTTTCTAAACATAAGCTCCTAAATCATCCTTCTGAGTACAGATTGTTGGTTCAGTTTTTCTTAATGGGATGTGGTACAAACAATTGACTAACATATCATAGATATCACCATACTCATCTCATCTCCTTTTGCACTGAACAAAATTACATTTTTTATTAAGTAGGCTATGACTGAGCTGTTACACACTGAACTTTAAGACAGAAGTATACTTTGAGTACACCTCCTTGCCTGTCCCCTCAAAGGATTCAAGTGAAGGCAAACAGACAGACACCTGTGAAACCCAGGAAAATTTAATTGTAAGTTATGAGATTATCATAGCAGAAACTACTTTCAGTAGCAAAAGTTCAGCCATTACCTTTATTAGTAAATATCTAGCTGTCTCAAGCACAGAAGTGATTGTTCAGACATTCTTTTGTACTCAGACTACTTTTCAAATCTGTCGTTAAGGAACTATTCAAAAAGAAAATACAATCTTTTCTTCTGTTAGATAAATAGGCCAAAGACAAACTAGTAAGATTTCCTTCCTGGTAAAACACTAAAGCTTATTACAAAAAAGAATCCATCCTCCCTGCCCCAGTCCTTCGGAACTCTTTGACATGAAAGAATTGTTTTCAAAAGAAAAATGAAATCATCTATTCTAGGTAAAGTTTGATAGAAGACTTAACAGAATAAAATTCTTATGAATTAACAATGATTTAATCTAGATGATCAAATCTCTAGGATTGTATTATTTAGTAGCTACATAACCTTTAGCTGCTATCTTCTAAATTCAGTTTGCCCTGATCTAACTTTTCTAGAAGAGTACTCAAGAACTTAATGATCTTATCATCAGAGAGAATTACCCAGAATTAGATAAGGCTGCAAAATACACTTAATCTTTTTAACAAAAGAAGATGCTCTTACAGTGCTTTGCACAAAACAAGTTTCCATTTCAGTAGCTGGCAAGCAAAGTAAATCTGCTGTAGTTCAAACAAAATCCATTTCAAAAGCACCTGGAAAGATTAATAATACAGACAATTTTCCAAAAACAAAAATCTGAGTTTCCAGTAACCTCCCAAAAAGATAAAAGAATGGAACTGCTAACATCGTTATGTAATCTTTTGTGCATGCTCTAACTCATGAGATATTACCATCTTTGGAAAACTGAAAGGCCCTGTAAACTCTGTTACTAATGTCAAAAACTCAAAGATTAAAGAATGTTCACGCAGCAGCAAGATGTTCTTCAAAAAATGGCAACTACTCATTTAATGACACTATACAATATGCAACACTACAATTCATTACAGAAGCCACGAACAAAATTCACACTAAACCTTGTAACAGTTTCTTGCTCAAAGCATCAACCAAATGTGTCATACAGATTTATCCTTTTGCTCAGCAACAGATTTCTAATTAGAGACTTCATTTAATATTCCTTTCAAGGAGAAAAAAGCAAAAAGCTAAAAAGCCACAGTGCTTTATTAGGGATCTCCATAAAGCACCTGGAATAATCTATTTTTAAGGAGTCATGCATTTGCATCCAATTATTCTAAAGAATTCCACAAATGGCATTTGTGACCAAAGCAGATAAAAGTTCTACATACCTCAAAGCCAAGTCTATCTTTCTCCTTCCAAAAGCAGAAGTGTGTAACCTTCTTATCCCAAAACTCATCTGGCTTTACTACACAAACAAGTGATACCTCAGCTGGAACAACATTCTGTAAAACAAATTAGGGAAGGAAACAGTAAAACATTCAAGTTTTCATGTATCAAAGAACTGAGCTCTACTTATGTGCCACCAACTACTCGAGAAGTTACATTTGCAGATAGAAATTAAACAAGATTTGTTGCATCTATGTCCCAAGTTGGCTCACACTCTGCAGTAGATCGCATAGCAAAATACTGTCAGAACTGAAAAGAAAACCTAACCACTAGTCCATGCTGTACCAGTACAGAAAAACACAAACTATTGGTTTCATTAAACGTTATTTATAGTATCTCTTTTTGAAAAGTTTATAACAATAAAGCTTTCTACTTACGCAATCTGCTATGTAAAACGGAAGAGTAATCGCTTAAAAAAGTTGCCCTATTGGAAGTAGACACTTTTTAAGGCTTTGTCTAATTTTGTGGAAAGCACTCCAATAAATAGCAATAATTTACACAGTAAGAAAGGCAGGAAAGGCAGTAGAGTTCAACTTCTTTAATCTAGTTCAATGAGCTGTATCTTCCATTTTTATTTAACACTGAGACCAGAAGATAGACCATACTCCTTACCAGAAATAAAACTTTATCATATATATTTATCAGAACCTCGCTATTCTGAAAAGGTAAAAACAAATCATTACAAGCAACCTTATCTGGGAATTGACACTTCTTTCCTCCCTGCTTTGAGTAGCATCCAGGACATAACTTGTGACTGGGACTATTGTAATGCAACAAAATCAACAGTCAATTCCAATGGAAGCTAATTAGTACTGCATAATGTATCAAAGCCTACTTATCTACACTATCAGTGTGAACTGTCCTCTGCTTATATGCTTACTACTTGTAGTTGATGATGCCAAGAGCATCATCATTTTCAACTAAATTTCTGTTTTAGGAAAAAGGTTACAATCTCACGTGTTGAGCAAGTAAGCAATTTGACCCTTATTTGAGGGAAGCATATCATCCATCCTCTCTTCAGATTGTTTCTTCCGAAAAGAAAAGATTATGTGATATTAAAAGCCCATAAACTGCCTGCCTGTCTCTCAATGAGGAAATTAACGCCCCAAAAGTAATGCAGCTATTGGGTTCACATCTATAAACAAATCTGTCAACTATCAATGTATAAAACAGATTTACCTGTAGCATTAACACAACTGTCTTCACCACGTTCCACTGAGATTTTCTGCCATCCACTATCACAGTAAATCCTCTCGCTTTGCACTTCTCACTAAAAAGGAAAAGCACTTAGAAAAAAGGTATAATTCATCAACAAGTATTATATCACAATGACTCTGGCTTTAAATCTACCGAAAAATACAGCGATGTAGTTTTTTGGACACAATTATCCATCAAAGCCATAATGTAAGTTTCAAAACATAGCTATAATGTAAGGCATGCTCAATTGAATTCCAAGTTAGACATGTTAGGTTAGCTTATACTTAGGGGAAAGTAGTAAAATTCATGTTTCTTCAACAGAAATCAAGGTTTCAGGCAACATCCCTTCCCATATTCCTCCTTTTCAAATATGGTAGATTGACTCTTTCCTGAGCGTAAAATGCAAGTGCATAGGCCAGAAAAGATGCATTTCATAATGTGCAAACAAAAATGACAATAATCTTTCTGTACTGCCACCATAAAGAAGAGGTCGTCTTTTCCACGTAATTGACAAACAAAATATTAGAAGTGGGAACACTAAACTTTGCATTCAAGCAGACTCCCAGTACATATAGAGTACAGAGTGCTTTCACTGAATTTTCAGTCAGTTATTTCTACACTAATATATGTAAAAAACATACAGCAGGGTGAGACTGAGGAATAATTAACGCCTGTGAGAACAACAATGCCTACATCTGTTCCATAAATGTGGCCAAGTCCTTAAGTCAATGAGACGACTTGCATGGATGACAGTTTGGGATTTCCAGCACTTTACAAGCTGTTTGGAAAACTCTAAAGCTTCCACAACTTAAATGCTGTTCAATATACACATACACATTGATGCTATACTTGTAAGCAAACTGAGTTTATTGCTTGCTTCTCTCTCCCTAACCAGAACTCTTTCTTCCTCCAAATGATCTTAACTACAAAAAGAAGTTGGATCACTTAGTTATGTTTTTAATGCATTTATAGATTCCAACAAGCAAACTGCACTAAACATTCTTTGGTTATGGCAATGAGTCTTTGTTTCCGAAAGACATACTTAGAGGGACACAAGCAAACATGTAGCTGAAGGACTTCATTCCTTTCTAGATTTATGCAAAGCAACTCTAAAGATCAACCTCTGGATCTTAAAAAAAAAAAAAAAAAGACCAAAAACTGTCACTATAAGTTTGCAGGGTCACGTAAGCAGAACTTCACCAAAAATATCTTACAATAAGGTCTGAAAAACAAAACACTCAAGTTTTAATTCAACACACTTAGGTGGTATTTTAACTTTGAACACTTACCTAAGATGGATAACTTCAATTAGGCTACTTAAAACTCTGTGCGATTAAGGTCTACAGGTTACAAAGAATATGCATACAGAAAAGTAAAAAGAGGAGGAAGCTTTGTATGCTTTGGGTAAATTTGTAAACTGCAATGCTACTTTTGTAAGCTTAAGAATTTCATTAGAGTGGCTCATTAATTTACATAGCAATTTAAGCACACTGACATTAAAAGAAATAAACAAAGATATTCCATGAAAGGAGTGAAGAAATACTTAACACAAATATATAAAACAAACAGAAAAACACACAGCTAGATATACAGCATAAAAGGACTTAGGCAAGCCTTAGTAGATCTCCAAGTTTATTTGAACATGTATGTTTCTAACTAAATCAGACTGCATAATGTTTTGAACAATCATTTGTGAAACTTATTTTACGTATTGACATCAAATACAAACAATAAATGACCCTTTCCAGGACTGGAAAAAGCAAGCAGCCCTGAGAGCCGAATGCCTTTAAAAATCACCTTGGGATACTAAGCAGGTAGTCCAGCGTGACACTCAGCTCATCCATACTTGTCTGCTCAAGGCATAATGGAATTGTCAGAATGAGACCACTTCTTCTGTCCTTCCCTCCTATTTGGGCATGAAAAAGTCATTAGAAAGTTAATGCAAAGGCTTTAAGGTAAAAGAAATACTTCGTAGTCACATGGTCTCAAAACACATCATAAAACTAGTATTTAAAGTTGCTGTGGAAACTACTCATGATATTCCTCCTGTTAGATGTGAGGATCCACTCACCACATTGATATTTAAGGCATCACGAAAGCTTCAGAGCACAGACCACATCCGCATCAGTCATAGCCTTTCATCTAGTAGTCCCAACATAAACACTGTCCCAATTCCAGTTTTCCAGAAGCGTTATTTTTGCACATGTAGATTACATTTTCAATTAAAGCATTTCCTAAATAATCTATACAACCAGTCAGTCAGAAACCCAGTAAGTTTCCAAGGTAAGTGAGCTCAGCAGCTCCAACTGCAAGGCAAGACCTGCTGGAAACATCCTTTATACAAAGCAAAGTCTTGTACCACATGGGCTGCTCTCAGTTGATAATCCATGCATCAAGCCCATGGATTTCCTGACCTACTTACAGGCATGTAACAGTCACCTCACAATTAAGATCTTACAATTAAGATAAATTCTTCAAGCCATTTGATTTAATCTTCGTATGTATTTTACACAGGCAGCAACAGAAACAAAAATGTGGCAAGTGCTGGCCACACGTTTTCATTTCAATCAAAATCAAGTGTTAGGCAGATGTACTGCATTTAAGTAGAACATGCCACATCTGTGGTTTATGTCATTTTTTGATTACACAGATGATCCAGAAAGTTTCTGGGAAAGTAGTTTTTTTTTTTTTAAAAAAAGGATATTTAAAGAACTGGCGTTTTCTCTATGGGTCTTCCCTCTAAAGGATTGACGTTTGAGTCACACGGCTATCAACCAGCAAGAAAAATGGATTTGGAGCAGCTTCCTCCCCCCCCCCCGCCCCCATACTTTCAATGGGAACTGAAGACAAATAAACTAAATATATCAAGATCACACAAAAAATAAATACTGACACAGCGCCCTGATACATGTTCCTACTCTCTCAGAAGAATCACCCAGTAAATCTGGTAGTGTGAAGGGAGCCACTCAGGTGTGCAGGGGACTCACCCATATTCACCATACCTTGCAAAGGGGCATCACTGCTGAGCCTCTGAATGCAGAAGAGATCAAAAAGTTTGTCCCTAGCTGGCTGTTAACACACTGGAGAATTAAAGTCAGTAAAGGGGCAAAGGTAGCTGTACTGGACCTTTCCACAGAATTTGGAGAAGCTCTCACCTAAGTCATATATTCACTATTTTGAGTAAAATTACCAGGTTTTTTTCCCCTCTCTGCCCTTGTGATCTGAGGAAAAAAAAAAAAATTATTCTCAAATGGTTTTAAAAGTGCTGTTCATGTGGCTAAACCCATTATATCACAGTTTTGCTTCCCTGCAAATCAGGGACAGAGAGCACAGCTTCATAAAGAATAACATCAGAATAACAAAGCACACAGGTACAGCACAGCAATGCTTGCAGATGCATACACCTACGCTGACATAATTTGAGAAGAATTCCTCCCAAAACATTAGAGATGCAGGCAAAATAATGGAAAATACAGTTTGTTTACACAACATATGTTGGCATCTTAATTGCTATAGCTTTTTCCCTTGCTTCCAAAGCTATCCCAGTTTCCCTAATAGTGTTAAAGATCCACTGGTATGCAGGTGAGCAAATTGCATGTCTTCAGAACTACTGCTTAGATGGTCTATTCTAACAGTTGTGTTTGTCTTTTTTTCCTGTGGTGGTTTTTTTGTTGTTTGTTTTGTAGGTGAAGGGGGAAAAAAAAAAGAGGGGAGGAATTGTTGGAAAAACAAAACAGATTTTAATATTTAATAATTATTATTTCTTAACAGAAGCATTAACGGATGGTGAGAAAGGATCTACCTGTTTGTCCTTTCTCCAGAATCCAACGAGTCACTGTATAAAGCAAAAGTTATTTACAGACTGTCCATCCTTATCTGTCTCAGGCAGAAGCCTGAAACTGGGATCAGGAAAGAGGAAAGAAAAAAGGAGAGAAGAAAAACAGCTTAATCCTTCATGAACTAGAGATTTGTTCTCATCCAAATGCTTGAAATGAACAAAAGAATTTCTCCCTGCTTGCTACACTGCTTCATGAACCTTCATTAAATCCAACAACTAAGAGGGAAGCAGTATTTTTGAGGATGCAAAATAATACTTAAGAAGTTATGAACAATGACTTTTTAGCTACCATCTCTTAACGAGAAAAATAATAAAATGAAGAACTAAGCCTTCCCCCAAGCAGTCAGGCATCACTTGGTCTTTCCCCATCCAAAAAGTACTTTTTAAATGTTTTTAGAGGCAATAGGACATCAGTTTTTAAGGATTCAAAAAATAAACTGGTTTAAACTAAAATTCAGAACAGCTACATTCAAGAATAGGTTATAGGTAGAAAAGTGGCAAAGTAGGAAAAACTGCCACAGTAAAATGTAAGAAAACACTATCATAAATAACCATAAAGACTAAAAATGCAGAATGGACAAAAGTTGGTGATCAAATAGAGCAAGTTCATGACAGGAAAAGCAGTAATACAAGAAGTTATGAAGGCATTTCTAAAGGGAACAACACAACAGTGGCCTTAGTCCAAACTCCAGAATCTAAAATTCAATCAGGAACAACAATGGCCACCCTGGACTTGCAAGACAGATATCTAATGCTCCCTCTCCTCCTCATCAAGAACTCATGAGTGATCCTGAAGTGGAGGCTTAAGGTTGTTCATTTAGGAGAAGATACACGTAGAGGGGAGAGCGTTTGCAGAAACACATTTTATTCTTACATTTATACTGTGTTAGTCTTACCATAGATGATTCATAGATGAAAGAGACTTGTTCTCCTCCATTTTTTTCCCCAGATTCACACAGGAGAGCCAAACACCAGCCCCACAAACTAAGTTAACCTTAAACAGTCATTCATGTTTTGTTTACAGACATGAAAGGCTCCAGTGTTGAACAGGAACTTACAGATCAAGGTTGAGAACTGGCACTTCAAGTCTACTCACAGAAGGTACTAAACACTCAGACATTCTCACATTTATACCCAGATTGAAATAACAGGGCTCCAAAAGCAATGCCTCTTATTTTATTATGTTCACCCATGATGTCAGAGGCAGATGTTGGTAGCATGGCAGTAGAGGTTGAACCTTCCCACCAGTATCCTGTTACATTTTGTTGCCACGCAACAGATAGTAGCAGAGGGGGAGTATGACAGAATGGTATCTGACGTGGAAGTACATATGGAGCAAAGGTGCATCATTGAATTCCTCAGACAAAATGGCATCCAGCAACATTCATTGACACTTGTTGAATATTTAAGAAAACCAAACAGTAGATATGAGGCACTGTAAGGCAGTGTTTCAGCAGGTGACAGTGGGTCACCTCCATTGGTAAGGAATTTTACACATGTGGCATGCAGGCTCTTAATCATCATTGGCAAAAATGCAGAGCTAACAGTGGTGATGATGTCAAGAATACCATTTGGTAGCTAAGAATTTGCTATATCAAATGGTGCTCTCTTGCAATTTCCACTGAAATAATAGGAGGCATTACTTTCAGAGCAACTAACATAGCATTCGCTGAACCAACAAAATAACCAAACTATGTCTTGACATTTCACAGAGACTGCAATAATTAGCAGAATTATTCAGTTTCAAGACATGTCATCTTGTGTAACTGAAGCTTTTTCCTCTCCCCACCTTGTAAACACTAACAGAAAAGATTCAAACAACTATATTCTGCCTGCACAGTGTTTTTTGTGCAGCCTTCCTGCTCACATAGATCAAGTAAATGCTCTGCCAACCTGCCATAACATAAACTGAGGACACAGTAGGAATTATAATTCATTATTTTGCTCAGTGAAAAGTGATAGCCTGTGGTTTATAGGAAAGATAACTGCTATATATTTATCCATGTAAAAAACACTTTAACACAAAATTGTATCTTTAAAGGAAATACTGGAAGAGAAACCGGACTTTAGTCATTGATGTAGTGCAGTATTTGCCAGTATTAACACACTAAAGAAAAGTATTTAATTGAATGGTAAAGCTAATTGTTCTCTTAGCTGTATTTTTTAACGTTCTAAATATTAGAGATTCCATAAATATTAATCACTACTGTTAGAATACAACGTTTAGAGAGAAACCCAAAACAGACTGTGATTTTTGATTATGAGCACTATAAACTCAAAATCTCCTTTGTTTTACAAAAAAGCACTACCCTCAGCTGAGTTCTTAAGCTTAGAACTAAAAGAATCTGGGCAAATCAAGACGTTGTGTAGCCTAACTCAGAAGTGGCATAGTGTACAAACCAGAAAAAAAAAATACTTATAAGCTAAGGAAAGCAACAAAGAAAACCAAAAAACACTAATTGATTTTGCACCAAACAGAGCTGGGTTTGTTTTTTGTTTGTTTTGCTGAGTCACTAGCTCTCCTCTTTTTCTGCCATTTATAATGACCTACCAGCATGAATTCCAAAGCCACTAGGTTGTTTTTCCAGAAAAAGGCAGGGCCAACATTATCTGTACGCACATTACAAGCAGCTTTATCATACAAACAACACCAGGGAATGTCTTACTAAAACACCATTTTTATGTTTGGTTTAAAATCATTGTAGTCTTACTTATGAAACTAAAGGAAATAAAATTGCTTTAAAAAGAGACATGAGAAAGTGGTTTGTCTATGAAGTTCCTTTACTTACACTGAAGAATGCTTAATAGAACTACTGCCTGAATCCTTATCATTTATTTAACTAAAGTGTCCGTTAATACTACACAATTCCAAAGAGGTCAAACCTCTTTAGAAATATGAAAGTTCAGAAAGGGTGATAGCATTTACCTGGCACTCAGTAAATTGCTTTTCACTAAGAAGATCTATATTTCAAAATGGATCAGGCAGCTTTACCAGCCAAACTGCAAAGGCACTCTAGTTAATGAGAACTTCCCTGCTGCATAATGCATAAAATGGTTGGTTGTTCAGCATCTGCTATCACTACTGAGAAAGCTGCCCACTTCTACAGACTGTAATATAATGTCAATTTATTGTTTTGAATAGGAGTTGTTTGATTTGAAATCTCCTGGGACAGAAGCAAATTCAAATCAAAACAAACTGCATTCAAGAAGGAACAATTTTCACCTCAAGTGATTGGGGTGGGCTAAAATGAACTAAAACAGAAGAATACTTAGTTACTGCAACATCAGTCAATTTTTAAAATTGAGAAGTTTCCTGCAAGTTAACTGCTTTCCCTTTTCAAATCCATCTTTCCAAGCATTCCCCCTTTTGTTGTTCTTTTTCTGTGACCCGGGGAGGTGAGAATTACAATTAATCCAAGATTCGAGAAGTGTGAATGAATAGAATAACAGTAATTCTAGCTTTGTCTGCATTAACTCCTTGAAAGCAGAATTAGCCACACATTGCAACATGCTGATTATTGCCATCTATTTCTAGATTGGAGAAAAGACAAGGGTGAAGGAAATCCTAAAACTAACCATGTGCATTTCTAATACCACTTAGAAAACAAAAAGGGTTATTATTGGATGCCTGCTAAATTGTTGTTCTTTTACTTCTGGACTGAAACTTCAGAACATCAACTTCATGTAGTTGAGTCACAGGCTACATTGAAAACAAGTGCTAAATGCCAACAACATGCTGCCTACTAGATAAAAAAAGTTTCACTGATGCTTTTGAAATGCTATAGAAGTGCTAACCTGCAATATCTTTCCGCTACATACACTGAGTAAATACAAGAAAGCAAACAAAAATTCCACCCAGATTATGTAGAAAGAAACCAACTGAGGAAAATAGAAATTGTACCTGAAAGAAAAGCCAATTTTTTCTTCAGAATGGGTAATATTACTGACGCTTCCATTCTATTTCAGGTAATTTCCACAGCTCTGAAACACAAGAAGTAGAAGTTGTAAAGCAGGGGTAACAAATCAAGATGTTTCACCAGAAAGCACTCTGGCCAAAACACTCATGCTCCTCTGAAGAAAGTACAAAACACAGAATCAGAAGTATTGTTTTTCTTTTTAACAGATCACCTGCTTGCTTGGTCATTCAGACATAAAATAGAACGTGTAGATAAAATTAGTTCTCTCATCTACATTTTCATAGTCCATCTTAGATCACCAGGAATATTATCATTAAATACCTTTTGCTTTATATCAGGACACTGTCACTACCCTGCCATTAGTATTTCTTCAATTAAGGAAAAAAAGTCTAACAGTCAAAATAAGCAAGTCTAACCTACAGATGGAAATGCTTTTTGCTCCTTTTGTCCCCAAATCCCTTCCTTTGTACAACTTTGTGTAAAAAATTGCAGTTCATCGTGATGAAACATCAGTGTTTCATTGACTATGAACAGGATGTCAGCACTGCAACCTCCTTCCTCCTCCAGGTGCACAAAGCAGCAACTGGCATCCGCCTGTGAGTATTCCTGAGGTCACATTTTTGCTATACCCTGCAGCACCACATAACAGTGCTTTCCTGGTAATAAACTTCACCTGAGTCTCAGCATTCATACCCTCCCATTCCTCCTGCACTAAGACCAGCGTCATAATTTTCAGATTCAATTATTTGTCTCAATTAGACAAACTTTCAAGAGAAAAATCTATCAGAAAACAGATAAAACCCAACTGTGAAAGAGTTGAGACAACCCACTCATATTAGACAAGAAAAACCACCAAAATAAGCATACTGCTCCTTCAGAAACTGGTTTCATATTCAAGAACTACTTTTTGCCCTATTAGTAAATGTCACAAAAACGACATGCAAGTTACTCAGCTCGTGACATTAATTTGTAGTTCAAAGCACTACGAGAAACATTTCCTTTACTGGTCATAAGTTGGTAACTGGTGTACTTATTTTACTCTTTCAGAAACAAAACTCAAAGCGTTTAAGCAAACATACTTCTGCTGCTGCAAAATACAATCAAGAATTATACAGAGGAGACGTATTAGAAGGGACTCCTACTGATGACTGCTTGCAAAACAGTTGCATGAAATGCTAAGTTTTAGTGATAACATTCTAAGACAGGCATTTGAAATGATTCAGTACAGGTATGAGATGATATATATGTATCAGGTAAAAAATATAATTAAAGCAAGGAAATAAAAGCAGAGAAAACAAATGAAAAACCATCAGTAGATTACTGAGTAAATTAAGCAGCAGAATTTAGTAAAGAGCAGGAGCCAGCCCTGAACGTTAAGATATAATACTGACAGACACATCAAATGCAGTGAGTTTACATAAATAAAAAGAATGACTGACACAGACTGACTAGGGCCCCAGCCATTCCAAAAACTGCAGCCTGAGCACTGGCAGATGACAAGCTGCAAAAGAACAGGAATCTTTCAGAAAATGAAGTTCTGTAGGATGTTGAAAGGATACAAAATATCTAAGGAAAAAATTTAATATACATGTTAAGTATGAAAATATGAGAACAGAAAATGATGGCTGCAGTTTTTTGAGAATATACCAAAAAATGACCAAATCTTTCTGGAGACTTAACTTAGCTTAAACTTTAACATGTGATTTCAAGAACCATTGGACATGCGCAAAAGACATGTCAAGGGGTTTACTTCAAGAATATAACAGATAACATTTATACATACGCACACATCAGGCTACTACTACCTGCCTTCCATTGCGTTTTGTTCTGATTCAGAGTGCTAAGTGCGTGCAGTTGGAGATCAGTTCCAAGAAAATTTCTCTGGCCCCTTCTTTCTTTTCTTCCGGTGTTCAAACCCTGACAATTTACTACTTTATACACTTTGTGTATGAATCTATATTTGCAGATTAGAATTGCTGTCACACAAAATATTGCTGCCATATAATAATGTCAGACTCCTTTCTGTACTTGTTCCATTTACTTGGTACCACTCAACACCAAGCAAAATAGTGATACTATATGTAAGCATAACAACAAACAACTTCGTCATAGAACGTGTTTATCACACTGTGAAGACTTTCAGCCTGGAAGAACCACCACCCATTCTCTTTAATAAAAATAAAAAATATTAACCATCTCCTAATACATAGGAGTCAATAAGCACAGAAAAACAACATGGTTATCATGCACTTGTAGTCTATCCCTAGTCCCATGCTGAACTCCAGACAAGTCACACATTTATGTCAACCACTAGATGAATGTCTTCTGCAAGTAGTGTGCTGACTTACTTCCCTAGCTTTTAAGCAAACATGAAAAACAAAGAAGAGAGACCCAGGAAAAGAAACAGAAGGCTGGTCAAGGAGGAAGCTTCATGAATCCTTTATTTTATCAAGATGCTCCCCCTGAGGCAGCATTGAAAGTGTGATTGTTATTTTATATTAACTCCTACTGTGTAACTCATGATCACCAACCCAGTGGGGAAGTTCTTATTTGCTGTAGCTAAAAGGATAAAGTAAGACCCAGAGCTCCTAAGCATTTCTTATTTTAAGGAACATATGAAATTAGCTCATAATCCTTACATGATTAAGTTCATTTCCTTCTCATACACCTTAAGTCTGAAGGAGGAAAAAAACAAACTGTGGTTAGCATTGGTTATTTTTACATCCCCATGTGAAAATCTCTTAACTGAAGTTTATGAAGAAACATAATCCCACTCCCATAAAACTCAAAAGTGAGCTAAACTCTGATTCAGGGTTCTTAGGGGGTTGGGTTTTGGAGAGGGCTGCTGGCAGGCTGTTTCACGGCTGTTTGGGGGGGTTGTTGGTTTTTTTGTTGTTGTTTTTTTAAATTCCACTTTGTCTTGAACCAAATGTCTCCCTAAGGGAATTAGTTCCAGGAAAATAAACTGAATTAAAGAAATTGTAATGGTGTACTATTTTCCCCCCTCAACATATTTAATTTGGTGCATCTTCCTCAAAAACACGTAAATGCTACATTTACAAATTTAACATTTATATAAGGTACAATACCTATAACACTGCTGTGTTGTTGGCATCAGTTTCTGGCAAGTAACCCAGGTCCCTACCACAGTAGGCAGACCAGCAGGCTACCCATGCTAGCACAGGGAGCTCGGCTGTTACCACAGTGCTGGCAAAGCCACAAGGTGAAAGAAGGGAAAGCCCAGGGTGGCCCTAGAGCAGGAGGATTTATCAGTCACAAAGGAACCAAGCAAGACACCAAAGTGAGAATAGCTCCTGGAGCAAGCCCTGCAATGCCAACCTACAAGGAATCACATTTTGTGAATACTAGTGGGTTCACCCATCAAGACATTCCATCACACAAACACCTTATTTATGATATAAAGTCTTTAGAAAACTTCAGCACGAGAGAGGCTCATCAGGAAAGCAGCATTTTGGATTTAGGTGCAGCCCTTTAACTCCTCTTAGTCTAAACTGAAGGGAGACAGTAGGCACCAAGTTCTGCTCACACAGACTGCTGCTGTTGTCCTAGGACCACTTCTGAGAAGTAAATGCCAGACCGAAAAGATAACAGCAAAGCTGAGAAGAACGTGAGGTCTCCATAAATTGGAGTTACCATCCTGAACCTATCTTCCCCTCCCTCTTAAAAATGATCTCACATATTTACAAAAACCAATTCATATAAAGAAAAAGGTAAAACCTAATTCTGCACAAAAATACCTAATTCAAGACAGGTCCCAGAAAAAAAAGCCCAAAATTCATTATTTTTTTTTCTTTAATTCCAAGCACAAGGCTTCAGATTGAGATCTGGAGCTCCGTCTGGGTACTTCTATATTCATGTACACAAATAAGACTTTTTTCCTTGGAAAAAAAAAGTTAACAGAATCCAGACTGTAAGTGATCTAGGGGAAGTGGGGGGAAAAACAAAAAAAGAAAAAGAACAAAACTTCAAACAGAGCACCTGAGGTAAAATACAGTAGTTTTTCCTTTTCTTGATGAAACAATGAGCTTCATTGCCAACAAAAAACCCACTGACTTTTTTTTTTTTTTAAAGAAACAAATAATATTAATTTTTTATCCTCCTTCCCTGTTCTAATGCATAGTGATTCACAATGTTCACTACCGCCCCTTAGCCCAAATTTCCCTACTTAAGTGACTTTTTTGTCAATTACACACACAAAACACACTTCCACACTACAGAAGGAAGCAAACAGAAATTCTTTCTTTCAGGAAACTGCATCTCAGTGCAGCTTGCATTTTAAACAATTACTCAGATAAGAACCCTATTAAATTTTTCTGTATGCTGCAGACAAAAATTGTGGGCCACTGCATAAAACACAAAACTCAACTATGACTCAGACAATCATTTTTGCCTCTCCATTACAACCCAAACCATGCGTGTAGCTAAATAGCTTTAATAGTATTCTTTTTTCTTTCACATGTGGAACACACACCTGGTAAGGATTTTTCCCTTTCCACCTTAAGTTATATTTCAAAGTTATTACAAATGGATTTTATAATAATCAAGAACAAAAGCAAACTTCCACACTCACACTTCACAATCATCACACCTTCATGTATAAAAGTGTTACCTCAACTTACTGACTCCAGTGAGCATGTTTCTTTGCTGTTAGTAAAACACCAATTGATTTCACTGAACTTGATTAAGTTCTACATGGTTTTCTGCAATAATATTGGCAGTGCTCATGGATCAAAATAGTTCTTTTGTTCCAAATTTCCTGTAACCAAAGGAAGTATTCTATTCATTGACAGTGAAGGGAGGTGAGTCAGAATTGTAATTTAAACACCTCGCCTTTGTTCCAGAAACTCCTGAAGTTTGCAATTACCCCTCTTCTATGAGAGCTCTGACATGCTCTATCCAGAAGAAAACTTGCTATAGCACGCTGTCAGAACACATCAGAAAAAAAACCTCTTTAGGATTAAAGAAAGGTTTACTGCCTTTTACCATCTTTAACACTCCAGAGAATCTCAGGATGAATGAAACTAAATGCAATTTCTCTACTAGAAAGAAACAATTTTAAGAGATCCTGTGTCTACTTTCCACTGACAGCTTTCAGGGGTATTTTAAAAAAGGTACATTGATAAGCAAAATCAAGTGTAAGCATACTTAGTCCTGTAAATAACTAATTTGTTTAGAAGACGACATGATGACCATCTTAAACTGATCATCAAGCTCTCAATTTAGAATAAGGAAAGTCAGGAAAAAATGATGTGATATTCAACACTGTAATGGTGTCTAGCTGGAAGAAAGAAACCCAGCATCTACTCATCAATTTAAAAAAAAAAAAAAAACATTTGGACTTACAGAGAAAAAAAGCTAGAGAGGGGAAAAAATAATAACACAAGAACACTAAAGAGATTCCACTTACAGAAAGTGAACTACTACAAGAGGCTGAATTTCATCACTTCCAAACCAGAGGCTAACTTTATAACCTCCAGTGTTACAGATACAAAACAAGTTGAAAAGATTACATACATTTGCTAAAGGTCAGAAACAATCCAGTGCTGCATGCCCACCTCCTGTCTACTTGAGATGTGGTATTTTAAGCGGCTCTATTATAAAATTTCTGTATATAGGAAACATGCTAAAAATGAAAGAACTACAGCGAACTCACCGAGCTCATTTAGAATGAACTTGGCTTTCAGGTTTTTAAATCAATACGCCTGTGTTCATTTTCAGCAGTGTATTTGCTTTTTTGAAGATTTGCACAGTAATACTGGAAGATTAAATATTTCAGGCTGCACTCCCGTGCAAAAATCAAATCATGACTAGGCAGGCTGCATCCCCTATCATTTCTGAGCTCTGGCAAAAGTCATGCTGTTTTATCCAAGGCAGTTTGAAATTCTAAAAATACTTAAAAACGAAATAAAACCAGAGAAAGCACCCAAAATAAAAGCTGTGTGCAATTCAAAGTTAAAATGCATCATTTCTGATGAATGAAGAATATCATCTGCTTTTTCTACTACATATCTTCAGTTTCATACAATAAATTAATTAAATAAGAAGAAATAACGAGATGCTGTTGAAAATCATTTGAAAAGGCTGCTAAAGAAGGCACGTGAAGTCCACAGGCTTGCACTGACTAGTTGACTAGAAGTAAGATACCCTGAATATGCTAGAGAGAACCTGACCATAATTAATGTTTTCTTTCTAGGCAATCCAGTGGGAGCCACTGGTGAAAAACCATTAGCAATCAAAATGAATTCAGGATTAGGAAGAATTATTACATACACAATTATAGAATCAAAGAATCATTAAGGTTGGAAAAGATCTCTAAAATGAACGAGTCCAGCTGCCCACCGACAACCAATACTGCCCAGTAAACCACATCCTTAAGTACTAAGCCTACCCTTTCCTTATGCCTCTCTAGAGACAGTGAATCAATAACTTCTCCAAAAGAGTGGTGAAGTATTGGAGCAGGCTGCCTGGGGCAGTTTTTCCTAATAGCCAACCTGAACTTCGCATGGTGCAACTTGAGGGCAATCCCTCTCATCCTACCACTGTTACGTGGGAGAAGAGGCTGACCATTGCCTCACCACAACCTCCTTTCAAGTCGTTGTAGAGGGCAATAAAGTCTCCCCTGAGCCTTCCATTCTCCTCAACCCGCTCCTCGTAAGACTCACGCTCCCAGTCCTTCACCAACTTCACTGCCCTTATTTCAACATGCTCCAGGGCCTCAATGTCTTTCTTGTGAGGGGTCCAATTGCTCAAGTTCATTAGATCTGAAAGCTAAGCGCAAAGTAGAACCTTAAATGAGTTTGTCTGTTCAGGAGTACCTATTGCAAGTTACAGAGAACAAGTAATTGCGTTATTGTCTCATCATGTATCCAGCAATACTGAGTAGCTGATCTGCTAAATGCAAGATGAAAGCTCAAAAAAAAAAAAAATCTGGTTTCCATTCCTTGTTCTGCTATGAAATATACATATGGCTTTCAGCAAGTCATTTATCCCTTTTAGTCTTCATTCAATCTCTCCATCTGTAAAACGGAGATGTTATGCATTAGTTCCCTTTTTGCAAGAGTATTGTGATGTTTAATTCATTAATGTTTTGAAGACTTGAGAGAATATAAGGAGCTCCATAGATTTGCCTATAAATAGCCAAGGAGCAGATGGGCAGCTACATTCAAAACTCTAGCAGCTTGCAAGTCCAGACACAAACAATAGCACAAATAACAATAGACATTCTGAAATACTGAGAGGGAAAAACAAAAGGAAAAAACCTTGATCATATAGGCTGAAGTTTCGAGCTTTTAAAATCAACTGCTGAATTGCAAACCTTCAAAATTAACAGCTTCGTTCTCTGAAGCCAGCACACAGATGCTAACTTCAACCCAAAAAAACATTAGCCCAGACAATCTGGATCAGCTTAAAACAACTTCATCCATGTCACACAAAAATAAAATCGACATGCAAGAGACAGAGAAAAAGCTAACTATCACAGTTACCTAAGTCGATCATTATTCTATCTTCCATTAAAGCTACATTAGAGTCACGGGATAGAGGCAGAGAGAACACGAGTATCTCCACCACTTACGCCCCAGGGGCATTTGAGAAGCACACTAAACCAACCCAGAAAGGGGAGAAAAAAAAGAGCTGTAAACATTCATTCATTACCTTTGTTTCTAATTAAAGAGCAAATGGAACTGGGTTGCTCAGCTGGACAGATTCAAAGTAACAATAAAGCTGACAGATGAACATCAGCTTAGGTACTCAAAAGCAGATAACCAACACATTAGGAGCAGCATTTCTTTAAGTGTTAGAAGCCCTTGAACAAAAAAGTTTAAAAAAAACACACAAATTTTATATTGTGCCTGATTTTCAAGTTGTACATGAAGAAAATCTTCCCAATCTTCCTTAAAATGATAATTCATACCAAAGGATTAAGAAAATAAAAACTACGGACAGAGGAGAGTTCATCAGTACATAAGTTTGTTTGCAAAACGCAACCATACAGTGTCAGTTCTATTAAACATGTGTGATTAGTACTCTTAACTCAGCAACTTGTGAATTGCAACAGCAGATGAATGTAGCTTGAAAAACGTGTCCAGCTTTTGGTTAAAAGTTCTGTGAACAGTGTGAGAAGCTATCATCCAAAGGCATATTGTCACAGCCATATCAAATTTAAGCCTGGAAAAAGTACTCAATTTTTCCTGTCCTTTTTTCATCTGGATATTCAAGTCCTAACTTGTACATATGGTCATTCATCCAACAATTGCATTTGAAAGTGCTGTCTTGAATACCAAAGATGGATTAAATAGAGGAGGTAGTTATCCAATTCCCATGCTTCCCGNCCCCAATATTCTGAAAGCAGTGAAATAAATGATGAGTGGCAAAAAGAAGCGATGAGCAACCTAATGAATAGGGAGCAAGCAATTGGAAAACAAGGAAATAAGAGCAGCTATCCTACCCAAGAAGAAAAAGGCATTGTACTCTTAAGTTTTAACTTTGATCTCAGTCAACCATTCATTTCACAGAATGAGAGCTTTTCTTCAGACTTACAGCAAATGTCAGAGCAAAAGAGAAGAGCACAGAAACACTATAGCTAATAACCCGCAGTTACGACACAGGATACCTGCACTCCAGGCTTCTCACACTAGGGCAAGCACAGGGCTACAGCAATTAGCACGCTCCCAAGGAACAGCACTGCTCTGGATTCAAAGGTCAAGTCCACAGCCAGCAGTCAAACTCCAACCCACAGAAAAGCAGAAGTTTGTAATGATGTCACAACATGTGATATATGAAATTATAGCTTGCTTCAGTTTTCTAACCTTTCCAGCCTCAGGCCTAGCCAAACATACAGCATATGCTAAATTACAATAGCTTAAACAAGCCTGGATACTGCTGTAGGAGAGAAAGTGCTTCTCAGGTTTTGAATGGATTCCTTATTTCCTCTCCTGCCCATCTACAGAGAGAAGTAAACAACAGGGCTTTCTATAGAACTCCATAACCTCCCTTTCAGGATGTTCGCACAGGCAGCAGCAGAATCCGACCGATCTTACTGCTTCCCTCACGACAGGCAGCCAAAGCAGCAAGGAGCTGCAGTCATCTGGAAGAGTCCCAGCTCACTTCAGAGCATCAAGTGACCAGAGCATAAACAAAATGATGCAATATGGGAGGTGGCTTCTTACACTCCTTTGCTATTTGAACATGCAATAGGTCAACTGAAATGCGATGTTCAAAGCATAGCACAAGCATTTTTTCTTCCTCATGACGCTTCCCTAACACGCATAAGGAAAAAAACAGGTTCAGCTCTTAAAATGTACTTAGCTGCAAATCATGTGGAAGCAAGACAAATCAGACTGTAAACCCTTGCAACTGAAACAATCTCAGTTTAACTTAGCAAAAAAAAAAAAAAAAATACTGAATAAAATCAAGTGAGATACTCCTCCCTCCTCTGGTTTCCTCTACTGAAGGAAGGAAAAAAAAAATAAACCACACCACAACAGCCAGAAGCTTGCACAAAAGAATTGGCCAAAACAAGTCTCTTCACACCAATACTTTAAAGAATTGGCCAAAACCAGTTCATGATGAAAGATCACAGAGCTCTTATGCCTTTGGTACTTTATAAAGCTAACCAGACAGTAGGAGGAAAGGGACTGGACAATTCCATAAGCAGCCAAATCAAAAGATGAAGTCAAGGGGCAAACAGCTGCACTGATGAGTGCAACTGTTGGCAGTTCAGAGCAAACAAAAAATAGCTTTCCTCTGGGGTGCCAGATTAGAACTTCTTGTTCCTTTTATAACATTTATATAAGAAAACAATCTAGTTCTACAACCTCAGAACAATACACATACTTGGCATTGGTTACAAGTTCGTGTGGCTCAGTCCCTCAGAATCATTTCTCAGGACAGTATGACACCATAATTGCACAGAAACAAAAAGAAACACTCTTCTCAACTAAAAGCCAGCAAGAGTCTGGGGCAGAGGCCAAGGAGTTGTTTGAGAAGAAAGTCGAGTGGGGAACACAGAAGTACAGCAGAAAAAAAAGCTACCCTTTTAAGGTGGAGAAAACTGACCCCAAACAAATCACTAACAGTGAGACTATTTACAAATCTCTCAAACTTTGGGTTTGATATCTGAGAAATTAAATTCCCAGTTCAAGGAAAAGACTGTGTGTGGGTTTTGAACCATTCTGAACAATTGCCTCTGTATTTAAAAGTAATATATATGGTAGTGGCACACCCCTCAACCCACTGCAGAGCACATATATTAGACACAATGAAGACAATAATTAAAATCCCTGCACAAGAAAGAAATAAGCAATTTGAGAACTTTGCTAATCTTAACCAAACAAAAAAGTAGAAAACTGTATATTCCAGAGCTGGGCCATAAAGAGCACATTTTCAAGTTTCAAAATACGCCAGAACGACAGAGATGCATTGCTACACAAAATAACTGTGCTGCCCTTGAGATACTACGTGTGAAAGAAATAAATCTCTCAGCTTGCAGAGCTGTCTTCACTATTTGTGCTCATGTGAAAAATCCTGAACATTTCAGCTCCAAACCACAATGAAATCAGCCACAGCAACCACCTGCAGTAACCACAGCACTATTCATCCTCATAGTAAAAGATACAACATTCTACTACCATATATAAATAGATGGTCATATGCTTTAGAGAATATGAAAATCAAGCTCTAAACTGCTACCTGGAGTATCTTGCAGAGGCATAGCATATTCATACATTCACACTGATACTATTTGCTAGGGTTGAATTAGAACATCACGTGAAAGAATCAGCAAATGCTACGCCAGATCTGGAGGTTGGCAGCCCTGCCTGCAGCAGCAGGGTTGGAGCTTGATGACCCTTGAGGTCCCTTCCAACCTAAGCCATTCTATGATTCTATGATATGATTCAGAGCATACAGATTAGAAACCACAGTGTTCAACAACACCTAAAAGCAGATAAGCCATGGCACCTTTCATCCATGTATTTTATATGTATTATGTCAGTCTCAACTCTCTCCCCTTAAGAATGGTCATCTATTTTCTCAAGTTAAACACATAGATTGATTTGTTGTTAATGCATTAATTGTCTTATTCATGCAACACTTTTTTTTTTTTTTTGCCTGGTCTACATTCACCCTTCCATGATATCTTCCTAAGAACACATCTCTGTGCTGTTGGAATTTAGCTTGGCATGTACCTACTACATTTACCTCCCTTGAATTATTGCTTCTGTAAAGCTCTAAGTCACATCTTCATCACTTCTTAACTAATTTCCCTAAGGTGTTCTGTCCCAGTGTTCCAAATTCCAGTTTGTCCTAAAAAAGCCGCAGCTCATCTTCCACTTAGAAATGGGAAAACAACACTCCATTTTGACTTGCCTCCTTGTTGAATTTAGAGCCTCCTGTAAGGATATCCTCTCTTGAAAAATCTCTCATTCTCAGTCTAAAGAATACAAAGCCTTGCCAGGGGATTTTTCTGCCTGTTCACTCAAGGTGCTCAAGTTTTATTTCTCTTGTGTACATAAGCTTATCAAGACCAGAACAGCAACAGTTTCTTTTGATGCTTTTAGAATTTCTTCCTTTCTCTCACCTACAATCACAGCTCTCTTTAGAACTTGCTCATGTCCAGTCTTACACGGAAAGCATCTCCGCACAATTGGGAACCCTGCTGCCTGAAATGCTACGTGAAACACATTAACACAAACTGAACTGTATCCCAACCGAACAACTTCAGTATCTGAAGCTCCCCTTCTGTCATACCAGGTTTTAAAGGTTTTACAACGTAACAAAATGAACATGAAAAGTAGGCGAGTTAAACAAGACACCAGCAACAGTTTAAGTAAGCCTGTGCAACACCAGCTTCAGCAATACTTTTCAAGGCAGCATGTTCACCAGCTTCATAGCAACCAAATAAATCACAGAAAGATTTGTACAATCTTAGTTTTGGAACAGATCAATCTTACCATTGGTACTGGAACACAACACTTTCTGTTCAGGGTTAAAGGTGAAGCTCCAAAGTCCAGTCTCCGCAAATCTAGATTAAAAAAAAAACAGTCTCTATTTCTTTAGAAATTAATACTCATCCTAAAACTTTATTTCCTTGGGGACTGAAAACAGGGTTTTATTACAAAGCTACATGATAAGGGAACCACTTTTCCAGTATACGTTCACAAATACTTGTAAAACTAGGCATTCAAGTTGTCTGGGACAGCAGGAATCCCACATTTTCTACCAAAACATATGGTAGACATCAACATTGTTTATAATTAGCAGGCAATGCTCCTGAGGCAGCACCGGAAGCAGTGGGAAAGTAACAAGATCCAGAATCCTCACAGTACGCTTTCAAGCAGAGGTAATCTACACTGAGTTTTGGGCTAAAGGAAAAAAAAAAGTTTCTGTGAAAAGATGATGAAGGTATTCCTACACACTAAGCCAAACACTGCTATAAAATAATTAAAAAAGTGAATTAGAATTCAAACTCAAGATGGAAATAGTCCCTATCTGTATTAGGGAAATGCAGAATTAAATGATAAGCATCCAATGAAAAGCCTCAGCAAATGCTTTGAGACTTGCATAAACCTCATAGTGGTGATTAAATGCCACCCAACAATAAAATCCAACAACTCACACCTGTGTTTACAATACTACAGGTGAAGCCAATACGCTAAATACCTTTTACAGGTTGTATGGATAACTAAGCTGCAGCAGTCATTACAACACTCTCCCACAAAACATGTTCTAAATTCATCAGGAGTGGTATTACCAGAAGTTTGCCAGAGAGACAAATAAACCAAAAAGATGGAGAGAAGGCAAGAGTATGTACCCTCAGATCAGGGACAAGGCTATCAACAGCAAGTGCTCAAGAGACCTGGGCAGATGTGCTGTGAAAGTTTGGAGACATCATTCCCTAACACTACCATTGCCCAGGGCAGGATTCACCCATTTGATCTGGAGCTGAAAATATTGCATATTTCCTGACTACTCATCGTCCCTCCTCATCCTCTAGCCTACGGACTTGGCCAGTTGCATAGCATCACGATTAAGCTCACCACTGACGCATTTTGTCTGTTCCACAAGTACGTCCCATTCCCTCCCTAGTGTCCCTCCCAAGCAGCAGGGAGCTGACACTGACCTGAAACTGATCTGATTCATTTTCTTTCATGCTGCTAGAAAACAGCAATCAACACCAAAAATGTGTACATTTTCCCTGTTAGTGTAAGCTATATTGAGAAATGTGATTCCACACCTAATTCATAACTTTATACAGTTGATAACTCAAGGAGACATTGGGGCACTGTTTCTTATCACACAACTACAATTTTCTCAACTTGTTTTCTTTTTTCCCCCTCAGAAAAATGATGATACAGATATCTAAACAGCAAAAAAGACATCAACTATTGTTACTTCAGGAAAAAACTGTTGGCTAAGATGATATTTTACAATTCTCCAAGAAGCAACAACTTATGATGGAAAGAATAGTGCAAAACCCCCAAACCCATCACTAAGAACACTACAATTGTCTCTAGGTTTGTTTGCTTTTCACCACAAAACAAAGCAGGATCAGCACCCTACAGGCAAGCACAGGCCTCTCTGACCATGCTTCAGTTCTGCTCCTAAGCCCACCTTCCCATTACCCTCATTAAGTTGATGCCTGGTATGGACAACAAGACCAAGACTGCAAAAATACATGAATTCAGAAATATGAGAGCCCTTACACGAGCTCATCAACGTAGCTGTTCCTAGGATATATAGTATTGTGATTTACTGTGTACTAAACCTTAACAGACAGCATCACAAAACAGGGAAAAGAGGAAAAAAGAAGTGCTTTTTCATCACAGGGAATTTAAATGAGTGAACAAAGTCAGCATCCAATCAGTCGGATAATGCAGACACTGCAATACCAGGAACGCAAAGGGCCACTATTTCCTTTGGGTCAGAGATGAAAGAGCCACTGACAGGAGCAGCCACTGATACCAATCCACGTAAGCATCACCGATTGCGCTCACTGTAAGAAACGCACCAAACAAAAAAAAAAGGACCATACCGCAGCAATCTGCTCCATTCTTAAATAGTTGTTTCCGCACAGGGATACACCGAATTTTAAAGCGCTTCAGAGCATATCTCCTACCCATAACCGTCTGCCTGAAAGGCTCTATGAATGGGCAGCACGAGACGCTACAATCACGGGGGGAGCAAAGGCAGAAGCACCAGACAATGGACCTGTCAAAAATCAAAGAAATGGCAACCGGGGCCGCGAGCAGCCCGCGCCGCAGCCGTGAATCAGCTCTCTCGAGCCAGCAGCACTTCCACGAGCGGCGCAGCGCCCGGCACGAGGCGGTGCTGGTGCCGGGGCTGCTCCCGCTGACCCGCTCCGGGTAGCCCCAAGAGGCCGGGCAGCGCGGCCGGGCGCTCCCGCACAAAGGCAGGCCCTGGCCACCCGGCCGCCTCCCCGCAGCGGCAACGTCCGTAGCGGCGGCACGGACAAAGCCCGGACCTGTTGCGCCGGCTCCCCCGGATGACCGAGCTCTGCCCCGCCGGCGCTGCCCTGCGAGGCCGAGACATCGCGCCCCTCCGCGGCCGCCGGCCGGCCGGCCAACACCCGGCGGAGTGGGGCACCCGCAGCCGCCGGGGAACAAAGCGCGGCCAGGCCGCGGGGCCTGCGCAGCGCTCGGGGCCGGGGCTGCAGCTGCGGCACGGGAAGAGCCCCCGCGGGCGCGTACTCACCGGGCTGCGGCGCTCCGGGTGCCCGGGCGGGCAGGGCGGACGCGGGGCGGAGTCGGGTCCCGCCCGCTCCGGCCAGGCTGCGACGGCCGCCCCCAGCCGCCTCGCAGCTCCTCGCCGCCTGCCGAGGGCTCCGACCCCTCCCCCGTCGGCAAGGAGACGGCGGCCACGGGCCGCCGGGCCGCCGACCCGCCTCCGCCCGCTCCTCAGCGCCCGCCTCTCTCCCTCCGTCGGAGCCGCCGCAGCAGCTGCGCGGGATCCGGCCCGGCCGAGAGACGGCAAAGAGAAGCCCCACCCCACCGGGAGACAATGCGCGGCCGCCGCCCCGCTAGGGGGTGCCGCGCCGCCGGCCTGCAGTCCGCCCCTCCCGGCTGGGGTCCGGGGTGCGTACTGTGCTCAGCGCCGCCGCGATGGGGTTGCTCGAGTTCTAGCGGCAGCGCTTCTACGAGAAGCGCGTCCACTGCGTAAACGAGTCGCTGTAAGCTGTGCAGGCCTTGCTTGCCGGTGACTTTATAACTATCCGGTCTGCAGACAGTGTACTGAGCACATGCTGAATTCAAGGCAAACTGACCGCAGGTGGAACTGGTCAGTGGTAACGTTCTGGGCAGATGCGTTATCTGCTACTTCCTCCTGTGGCCCTTTGACATTGGTCTCAGTAGCCACACAACTAATAACTTGTTTGCCCTAGATCATAACTGATAACTTCCCACCCTTATCCAGCCCTGGACCAACATCCTGACTCTGTTAAGCCAAGGCTAAAACGATACCAGTGAAAATGTGGAGTCTGGAAAGAAATGCCACAAAGAAAACGAGCTGAGACTCTGCTCTCACTTCCCATCTAACTGCCCAAGGTCAGGTTGCTGTCAGTCTTAAATCTGCTGCTGAACACATTGTTTCTGGACACTTAATAATAATGGCACTTAATAATAATGGCACTTAATAATAATGGCACTTAATAATAATGGCACTTAATAATAATGGCACTTAATAATAATAAAAATATGGTGAACTCTATCCTGACAGGCATTTTACTTGTTTTTTGCAGAATGATTGAATATTACTTACTACATCTCATTCCAAACACAAAAACTGTCTCAGAGGCTACAGCTGCTTGGTTTTTCCCCTCTAAAGAGCTTTGTGGAAACACAGCTTCCTTGCCAGCCCACAGCTGCCTGTGGTAGGACTCTTGGGCAGAGCATGGCTGTGGCACCCATCCCTCCTCTCAGCAGCACAACCCCTCTGATGCCCAGGAGCTAAAAAAAAGAGAGTTATCATTAATATATTCAGAGGTGATCAAAGAGACAGGGCTCATCAGCCTCCATAATGAACCTTCTTTGTTGGGTTTCTCTTTCCTGGAAGAACGTTTGTAACAGCAACAGCAAAACAAAAGGAAGAACAAACAAACATCCGAGCCCAGATGAATGTAGTTTGGACTGAGGATCACAACAGGGAAACCCTTCATGGATGGTAACATGAATACAGAGAGCAGATGAGTTTCCTCCTTAGCAGCAAGGAGCGAGGATCTTGCCCATGGTGTCAGCACACTGAACCCTCAGCCCCAGTTCCAAATTTCTGTGGTAGCAACCAAGATCTGAGTGCAGTCTCAGCAGAATAAGATTCCAAATGTAAAGAATTTTATACTAGTTGTCTTAAAATGAAGAAGTAGTTTGCACTGTTATTAAAAAATGACTTAGATGGCTGCAAATATGTTGCAGTATCTTCACAGAGGTAGAAACTGAGGCTACATGCCTATTTGCTTAGCTGAATTTCATGTGCAGAAATTGCATTTCAGAGACCTTTGTTTAGGGCTCCACTTCTTTGTTGTTCCAGGAGCCACTGAGCATCACTGGTGGTACACACCCACTGTTTTGAGAAGAGGGCTCAACCAAATGGCTGAAGTTTTAGAAGAGGAAGGACCTCTTCTGCATAGATTAGAAGTAGATAAGATACTTCTGGAGTTTATAATATAACATACTGTAATGCAACACAGCATGGTACAACTTAGTGAGTTATAATAGAATATAGCATGATATGGCATAGTATAGTTGTAACGCAATGGAAAGAACAACAATGACAGCAGAGCTGCAAGGTCCCAGGCTGCAGCAAGCGAGTTTGCTCAAATGCAACAGCTGTAGGCTATAAAAACAAAGGAAAGAAGCTGTTTACCTTCAGAAGGCTGCAGGTACACAAGAATCTCCTGTGAGATACCCTCACCTCCACTGCCACCCCTTAAATGAGGTCTGGGAAGGGGTGGATCTTGGCTCCACTCCTTCCAGTCACACAGGTGCATTGCACACTCCTGAGCTCTCCTGGGTTGGCCCTGCCTTCCCACCAGGTGCTCAATCACTGGTTCAAGCTAGGACAGCATTTCCACTACAATAGCGCACCATGGTACAATATAATATGATATGGTATGATATAGTACAGCATGGTACAATATAGTGTGGTACAGTACAATATAGTACAACATGGTGTGATATGGTACAGTATTTTGCAGTGGGTTACAGGTCAGACTCAAAGCGTGATTGTAAATGGGGTTATACTAGGCTGGTGACCAGTCACTATTGGGATTTCCCAGGGCTCCTTTTCTGGGGCCAGTCCTCTTAAATGGTGTGGTTGCTGCACTCAAACGTATACTGAGTAAATTTGTGGATGACACTGGATTGACAGGAGCTTTTGGCGGGGAGATCTTGACACATCAGAGGGCTGGGCAATCACCACCTGTGTGAAATTTAAGTCTCAGATTCTGCACCATGGGATGGGCAACCCTGGCTATACAAACAGAGTGAAGGACAAGAGGCTGGGGAGCAGCCTGCAGCAGCTTTATGCTTTAAGACAGAGCAACCCAGTAGTTGCTCTAATCTATGCCATGGCTGGAGCTGCGCTAGTTTGAACACCAACGTGTTGTAACAGGTTTTCTGACTCTTCTTTTCCATGTGTCCTCTGCTGAGTGATTTGGCAGGATAGAATCTGAGATTAACAATTTTGTTTAAGGTCCTTCCGGAAACCCAGAGGCATAGTTAATGGCCTTTGCCATGTGAACTACCAGTAAAAGGAAATCACAGTGTATTTTTGTAGCAAGGATCAATTTGATTAAAACGAGCCTTCTTATATGTTATTATTTTCCAGCAAGCACGCCAGATTTACCCAACCATGAATAGAAGTAAATAGGCTGAAAACATCCTGAGCCTTGGGAGCTTTGCTGTGCACCAGCACAACAGAGCCTTTGTTACAGGCAGAACTGTGCTCTCACAATGCAGTCACTGCCTCCAGCTTCAGCTGCTGTGCTTCCCGAAAACCAGCCGCCAAGGAAAACCAAACCAATCCCCACACACTTCCAGTGGACAGCAGCTCCTCACTGTGACACTGGCCCTAGATGCCACCAGGTGTGACAGGACCATCCTGTGCAGCACCCCAGAGCAGCCTCCCACAGCTTTGTTCTAGCTCCACGTAGCACTGCTGGACACAGCAGCCAGGCAGGCTGGAAACTCTCCAGCTGCAAGGATTTACAAGCAAGCTGCTTTGCTTGTTGTTTGCTTCCATATCTCTATGCAGCAGATAGACGCTTGTTTTCACCTGTAGCTCAAAAATGGCTGTGAAGGTTAAATTAGTATAAACTAGCTTTAGTGGCTAGAGATATAGATTGCAGGCTATTGCAGTTCATAAATTGTGTATATTGTAAATCAGCAAATAACTTTATGCTCTGGGATTTGTACAGGCTGGCACTGATGAATTGTAAATAAAAACTAGAGAGATTTTGTTATGGAGTTTTGTGATCATAACAAGATGGTATCTCTGTATTCACTAGTGAGCAGCAGACATCTCCTACTTTAAAGCCCTCTGTGTTTGTCATGCAGGCAGAGTCTTTTTGGCAAAACATTGGGAAAAGTCCCTCCTATGTTGATAATCAGTATTGGAAGGCTTGTGAAGTGGAACTGACAGAAACATACAAGCATTCGGTGCACATTCAGAACATCACAGAAACAAACAAAAGATCTACCACAGGGTTGAGTATGTTACTGCTCACTGAATTCTAAAGGTAGCCACATTCACCTGGTAATTAGGACAAAAATTTTCAGTGCTACTTTAAACACAATGAATAGTTTTTAATCCCAAACTGAGGAGATTTTTTTATTATTATTTTATTTTATTTTTCTGAAGCAACTGCAACAAAGCCTTAAATCGTGCCCTTACTAGAATCCCAAATTCAAGTCCCAGTAACCCAACAAGTGAAGTTCCATTCAGTGCTCAGCATGTCTGGCACCCAGCAGAGGAAGCAGGCTTTGAAGGACCTGTGTTTCGTTGTGCTCATACTTACCAAGGAGTGTATCAAACAATCTTGTAAATAGCTGTCTCAAGTTGGCAATAATTTTGAAGTTCCTTGCTGAAATCATTTTTTAGAAAAAGTGAAAACCTTTGTTTTACAAAGGTCTTTGCATGAGTGACATGTCTCTAATGAGACAGCACTATGAATTTTTGCAAGACTCTGAATACTGGTTCTGTGTCGTTTTCCATATGAATTTTTGTGCTCGAGGGAAACAATAAAGCATACCCTGATCTCACTGTATCTTTCCAAGTACCATTATAGCCTGTTGGATTGTATGTCCTGAAGCAAGCTCTGCAGTGACTTATTACTTTGTCTAATTACTTTTTATTCCCTATAAAATGCTTCCTAACTTGTCCTTTTCTTTCTGCTGAGGAAATAAGGGCACTGTTGTGAAAAATAAAATAGAAGTGTAAAACCTACATTGCCTGGGTAGGTACCAGAGAAATGTCAAAAGTGTTTCATGGGAAATGAAGCTATCTGTGGTCAGTGTCCTGCTGCACACATCTCTTTAACACAGTTTCCTCAAGGATTTATTTCATCTTGGGAAGGAGAAATAGTTTCTGGTTGTCAGCAGAACCTCCATAACATAAGGGGAATGTCTTCTTCCTTTCTACACAGGAAATCTGTCCATCACTCTGGCTGGAGTCTCTTTGTGCAGTAACAAGGATATGGATCTTGATCCAGTCTGTGTAGGTTCGGACAGAAGGAACCAAAAGCAGGAGACAGGCATGCCTCAGGTCACCTTTGTGGCTGCTGGGAAGGAGATGAGGACTAACTCACCTGTCAGGTTGGGTGCTTGTGCCATCCCACTGAGCAGGCTTGGTGAGATGTCTGCAGCATGCTCAGGTGATGGTTGGCTCAGTCTGATCAGGGGTTAGTGCTGTGGTGCTTGCTGAATAAAAGGAACAACTGTACTCACCATACTAGGTATCATATGAGGCATAACGACTCTGAAAAACATGACTGAAGTAAGTGCTAACTCTAGAAGTAACAGAGAGTGATTGTCAGCAGTGCTTTTCAATGACTCCTATACAAAACACCTAATGTTCTGCTTGGACCTCACTGTGTCCTTCTGCTTGCACCAGAAAACAGAATGAACAGAGATTTTCCTCGTGAGGTTTGATTACATAGTGACTCCCTGCAGCTTGCTTACCCTAGCCATAGCGTTTGTTAGCATCAGCCTGTCAAAAAGACTTTATACAGTACCACCACCTTGTTTTCTCACATTAGATTTACATGTAATCTTCAGTTTCAAAGTGAACTATTAGCAGGTATAGCAAAATGTCTCTGAGGTAAAGGAGGTTAGATGGGGATAAAAGTCAGAAATCAAGGAAGAGGTATCTTATACTGTAGCTTGTATTTCATGCAGTCCTAGGGAAGGAAGGACAAAGAGGGTTTTGCACTTGTGTTCATTCTCCATAGTGGGTGATTCTGGATTCTGGCACAGTACTGACCAGGAGGAGTTAACAACTGTGATCCTGAGAAGAAAAATCTGTGGTTTTGTCTTGGGAGTCTGAATGAGGATCATCTGGAAAGTGAACAAATTAAAAAGAGAGTCTTCATAATATGCTTTTCTATAGTGCCTAAGTAACAAATCTGCCTATGTTAACAAGAACTGGACATTTGTGGATTCAAAATACGTTCCTTTTATAGATTCCTCTTCCTATGGCTTGTATTTCTGACTTTACAAACAGCAGCTGGTTTCCAGCACATATACTAACACTAATCACAATCATTGAGAGCCACAGTGAACTGGAAGAGGATAAGAAATATGAGCTATTTTTAGAAGCAATAAGCCAGAGCTCCTCGCACTGAGAAAATTCATTTCTAGGAGTAAGTGCTGGAGCCGGTTACAATCATCATGTGCTTGCTAGTCTATGGATGTTTTTACAGCTTCCTGGCTTTATAGTTTATTAAGTTTATTAAGCATTTAAGGAGCCTTAAATGCAACCTTTTTTTTATCAAAGAGTGGTTATTTTACTGAGATTGAGTGTTGTTACTTGGTTCTGTTCCTCAGCATTCGGTGTTCACTCTGTGCTTTAGAAATGCTCCTCAAGAAGGATAGAATTCAGTGGCTAAAGAAATAACAATTTTACAAATGAAAAGAATTACATCTGTAATTGGAAAGTGACATATTTTGGAAAGTGTAGAAATCATTTTTCATCGCTTCATCAAAATTGCTTTATGTGGTGAACTAATGTGTTTTGAAATAATGGTCTTCAATGTAATTAATAGCGTTGATTCGTAACCTTAAAATAGTTCTGAAACTTTAGTCAGAATGGTCAGGACTTTCAAACACATCCAGAACACCTCCCAGGCTAACTGTGGGACTTGTTTCTAATCCACGGCAATGTTTTAAAATCCCACTGATCGGTACTTGTTTTGTTCTCGCTTTGCCCAGCTCAAAAGCAGCTTGTCACCCTCGGGCTTTCTATATCAATTCTCTGCACACACACATCAGAGGTCACCGGGAATCAGATGGCAATACTGATCTCACTCACTGGTCATGCACTTTACAAGAAGACTTAAAGTCATTCAGGCCACTTTGAGGACAAGGTACTATTTCAGTGGAATATCAATAATACTGTCTGATCTGAAGTGCTGATCATTTTCTAGTCTGAGGCAAGGATTTCTCGAGTTTTTCATCTTTACATTTTTTGGTGTTATACAACAGCTGAAATTTGGATGGAACTGTTGAGTGCTAAATTAGGTACTTGGCACTTTGTCTTCTAGTACATGAACATAATTTCAGAACAGCTCATACTGAGAGATGGGAAAAATAGGGCAGAGAAGAACGAAGTCATGCAGCAATCTTTACTTAATAAGGTAACACTTAAAAACTTCCATAAAAAGAAAGATTATCACAGAATGTTGTTCTGCACTGAGTTACTGCACGTAACAAAATTTTACAAAATACGTAACATGCATTTCTGTATATAAAGAAAGAGTAGGATAAAAAAATTCCTTACAGGGTCCTAGCATATATTACTTTATCAAATGATTGTTTCTAAAGAAAAGACCATTACAACCTTCCATATCCTCCCACTCAGCCAGCAAGCAGGTTGAAAAGTCAATGAATTCATTCCTCCTGATAACTTTCAGTGCTACAAACTGTGAGGAAGCTTATCAATGCACACAGACAAAAGGAATCTCAGGAAGCACAGCCAGAGGCAGCTCACAGACAGATATGCAACTCCATTCCTAGGGCAGGGTAGCACAAAGAAACATTTCTGTACTTACATTACGTATGGAATTTAAAATTGATCTTTTTGGGTGTACACATACTGTGACGACAAGTATTGATGTACTTTATTGCTTCAGTAAGTACTTCATATTTTAGCATTAAGAGCTAAGATCTTAGCTCTTAATGGGAGCTGGCTGGGCATTATCCTCCCTCTGCCCAGAGCTGAGCATGCAGCAGCAGCCTTGCAGTGGAGCTCCCTCCAGTCTGTGCCCACCCCGCAGACCTGGCCAGCTGATCTGCCTGCCTCCTCCATTTTTTTACGGCGAGCTATCCAGCCTGCTGGGTTTGTCTTGAGGCTGCACGGCAAAGGAACGTCTATTTGCAACATCACACTAAGGCCTTTTAGCAAAACTATGGCAGTTTCATTCCTTTTCAGGTTTTGCAGAGTTGTGTTTTGAGATGAAGAAAGACATTTATCCTGAATGAAATGGCCACCTGGATTGAAGGCTCCTCCAGCTCTGTGCTACTTCAGCAGATGCATTATTTTCTAAGAGATTTAAACTATTTCTGACTTTTATTACTTATTTCTACTTGGCCTTACACTTCAGGATTTTTGAAATGTTTTGTTTAAATGAATCAGAAGTATATTCCAAATACAGATGTATTTGAGACAACTCAATAAAGGCAGGGTTGTGGGACTGTTTTTCTTACCCATTTTGCAAGGATTCCAGTTGATTCACATTATTCTATGAAATAATTGCTTTTCATTCATCTTATAAATCTTTTCTCATAACTGATTGTGGCTATCTTCTACACTTTACCCATAAGAAAACCTGTCTGTCCTCTGGCTATAATTAGTGACTGAATCCAGACTCCTTTTTGCTCTTTATCTTAATTTTTAAAAAAATTGTTTCCAGTTTCCTGCCCTATTCATACAGCCATAGAATGGTTTGGGTTGGAAGGGACCTCAAAGATCATCTAGTTCCAACCACCTGCCACAGGCAGGGTTGCCAACCACTGGATCAAGCACCAGATTGAATTGCTCAGGACCCCATTCAGATTGGCCTTGAACGCCTCCCTCCAGGGATGAGGCATCCACAACCTCTTTGGGCAGCCTGTGCCTGTGCCCCACTGCCCTCTTTGTGAAAAACTTCCCCCTGACATCTAATCTAAATCTTCTCCCCTTAAGTTTAAAACCATTCCCCCTTGTCCTATCACTATCTACCTCTTTAAAAAGTTGTTTTCCTTCCTGTTTATAATCTCCCTTTAAATATTTTAAGGTTGCAATGAGGTCTCCCCAGAGCCTTCTCTTTTCCAGACTGAACAAGCCCATCTCTCTCAGCTAGTCTTCATAGGAGAGGTGCTCCAGCTCACTGATCATCCTTGTAGCCCTCCTCTACCCTCTCCAAAAGTTCCACATCTTTCCTGAGTTGGGGGCCCCAGATCCAGACACAGTACTCCAAATGGGGCCTCATGATGGCAGAGTAGATGGGGGCAGTCACCTTCTTTAACCTACTGCCATCTGTCTTTCAATGCAGCCCAAAATACAGTTGGCCTTCCAAGCTGCAGGCATGCACTACTGGCTCCTGTTAAGTCTTTCATTTACCAGGACCCCTAAGTCCTTTGCAGCAGGTCTACTCTTAAGGAGTTTTTCTGTACACATATCTGGGATTGCCCTGACTCAAGTGCAACACCTTGCACTTGGCCTTGTGGAACCTCATTAGGTTTACAAGAGCCCAACTTTCAAGTTTGTCAAAGTCCCTTTGGATAGCAAACAAACAAACAACAACAAATAACTATAAAAAACTATTACAGTTCATAGGAAAAAACTATAAAAATTTAGATTTTTCAGGACTGACAAGAATGATTTCAAGTGTTCAATATCTTGACATTACAGCAAACTGTCCTAATACACCTTCCCACTTAAAATTCTTGAGTGTACAGAGCTTGTGCAGTCAGAGGTAGTGTGCTTTAAAACCTTAATTAGGTGAAGCAGGGCCCACCTGTTTCACTGGCTTCTGTGCCACACAGGCCATCCATCAGCCCTTCCCACATCCTTATGCCTGCTGGTGGCTGCTACCAGCATCTGTGCCAGCTTTTCCCCTCAGCCTTCATCATCCTCATCAGCTCACACCAAATCCCTTT
Source organism: Pavo muticus (assembly GCA_016647715.1). Taxonomy (NCBI): domain Eukaryota; kingdom Metazoa; phylum Chordata; class Aves; order Galliformes; family Phasianidae; genus Pavo; species Pavo muticus. The sequence continues at coordinate 539,355 of JACDJE010000228.1, read as the reverse complement.
TTGGCCTCCAGGCTTGCTGAAATCAGTCAGAATTTGTAAACTGCATGATGAATCCCCAGGCTGCCACATATGACTTCTTCCTTCATTCTTTCTAATTTTCAATTCATTGTAAGAAATTAAACTATTTTGATAGAATAAGAAAGAAAAACCTTTTCATAATTCTTGTTCCAGTCCTGCTAAGCCCCATAAATTACTTCTATTGACAATCCAAGGTGAATAGTCACGCTTGTAAAGTTGCTTCTTTGAGCAGAATATCTGCAGAATTAGAATTGTTGCACTAGAGTGTACATCTTGGATCTGCCAACAAGGAGCCCTGCTCATTTCAGACATTTCCATGGCTCCACTGGCAGAGTCATGATTTAGACTTTAGATTACCTATAAACCATGTAAGTATATCAGCAATAGAAAAGATTAAAAATCAGGTTTCTAATTACCAGAAGTCCTTTGGAATAGCACAAAAAGAGCTTTTAGCTGCAGGAAATAGGAGTCAAACCAATGAACCTTTGGATCCCTCTGTTATGTGTAAAGCAGACATCAGAGGCCAGCCCCATATTACCCCTCACAAACACAGCTCCCTTCGCAGAGCTGTTGTGCTGGATGCTTCCCAGATCACAGCCACAAATGCACAGCATTTCTGCTTTTCTCACAGAGCAAAACACAGATCCACAGCTTCAAACATTTGCAGCAGCTAATCTGCAGCACAGAAGAAAACAAAAAGCAAATGAAAGCCCAGAGTCTTTCTGTTGTTGCTGTAGTTGGTAAAGAAAGCATTTTATTTTGTTAATCCAGATTATACCTCAAAATTTTCAGCCTTTAGTAAGTTTCAAGTTTTTCTATTCTGCATATTCATTAATGTTCTTTCTTTTATCTGTGTCTGCTATGCATTTTTTCAATTACATTTTCAGGCTTCCTTGGCAAAGCATGCATCTAAAAGTTGCTGATAAACTACGGTATCTTGAGTGCTGAGCTGCTGCACAATCCTGTAAAAATATAATCTACATTTCTAATTTCAGGTTTAAATGCAAAAGGAAAGGTTTTTTTCCCAAGGCCTTGCAAAAATCAAAGACTTCCCATTTAAGGAATCTTTTTTTTCTTTTCCCTAAAATGTGCAAAACAGTTGTTGCATTAAAAAGATCCTTTTTTTTTTTTAATGTGATATTATTCTCATTTTCATTTACTATTTTACTAGCAATAAATATCATCAATAATGAATTCTATATATACAGTAAATTATAATGGGGTTACACCCAACCACACCAAAACAAAACAACCTAATAAAAGAACGTAACAACTTTTATATTATTAAAAGTATAAATAAGCTCTATTATTGGTAAAGGAAACAGGTTGCATGCAATTCAAATGCAGGAATCATGCTTCCTTTTTCATTCCGTTTATGCATAACAAAGCAGAACTAGCACTTGCTCGCCAAAAAATTTCATATCTGTTTTGCTGGGGAGGGATGATGTTGCAGTGGTTCTGAAAGCTCAGATATCTGTAAGCTGTTCTGCTGAAAACTCACTTTCTTTTTATTGATCTAGAAGCTTTCAGTTGTTCAGTGAAAGCAGGAGGCAGCAAAAACAGTAGCACTGGAGGAAAGGGAAACAGCAGGTGTGGTCACATTAGTTATGAACAGCATAACAAAATTAGCCTGATGTTGGCTCAACTTTCATTTTGGCACTTCTAAAAAACAGCTATGAAAGGCAATACTACAGAAGCATCATGTAGAGGTTCTTGTTATCATTTTATTTTTTATAAGAACAAAAAAATGAGTAGTTTTAGTGGTGAAATCTTGTGTGCAGGAGAGAGGAAAGAGTGCTAATCAGCTTCACGTTGGCCACTCCCATCTCCAGTAGAGCAGCAGCATGATAATCCTCCTGCATGGCACAGGAAGATATCACTTTCAATCTGGACCTCAACGTGAGAAGTAGGATAGCAATTCAGAGCCTGGTGCTGACAATTAGGGAGCTGGAGGGACTGATTTATGAGGAAATAACATTGATTAAAATTTGCATTCAGAGCATTTTCCCACAGAGGATCACAACTGCTGTGTTAGTGTTTGACCAGCATTTTCAAAAGCAGGCATTGATGGGCTGCAGTGCTCTGATGGACCCTGGTGCTCAGCAGCTTTTCTGAGCAGGTGTCAAACAAAGGCGAAGCATGCTGAACACCCTCGTGCTAAACACTCCACGAAGAAGTGGTGGGGATGTAGCTGAAGCAATAGACATATTACATCTGTTTGTGAAAACCCTCCCACAGCCCCTTGCCTTTGTTTCCAGCCAGGTGCTCCTGATTTAAACAGCTCAAGGGCATAAAAAAGGGGCAGGAGTGAAGGATCACTGGGACTGTATAGGCACTACTGGTACTTGACCAACGTACCTTGGAACCACTAGCAGAAAAACAAGATAAAACACACTCTCTGCCACTGCTTTGAATGGCATAGCAATAGATGAAAGCATGCAGAGAGGAAGAAGTGGCTATTGAGAGGGAAACCAGAGGGTACTGCAATTCAGAGGGCAGTTGCATCAGCTGCTGGCTGCAGGATCACATCCACCTGAAAGTACATGATGCAATGGGAGAGAAGAATATTGCAGAAAGTGGAGATGCAGGGATGTGATTAGATGTGAGATATATCCACACCATATCCACACCCTTAAAAAGGGGAGCTTAAGTCACAGAGAACTTTCCGTGATCTTAAAAAAAAAAAAAAAAAAAAAAAAAAAAAAAAAAAAAAAAAAAAAAAAAAAGATGAAGAGAAGCTTTACTTGGGATTCCTAATAGTGTCATCATAACACTGTGTGCACTGATGATTAAGTATCTGAACTTTAAAATAAAGTATTCCTTCTGGGAGCAGCCATGCTCCTGATAGATTTATGCTGCACATTTCATGCTCCATGCTTTTCCCTGCTCATGATCTCTGGACACCGATAAATACCTCCAGCACCTTCCCCCATTCTTACCTTTATTATGCAGAGTTGGAGTAGAAATGTTAAGAGTGCTGTGAGTAGAGTGCCTGGAACGAAGGGCAGTAAAGGACGTGCTGATGGCACCTTGATTAGCAGGTCTACAGAATCCCAGCCTGGCTGTATGCTGCTTCTGGGTATACCCAGGTTAGCAGGGGAAAGGGAGTGAGTAAATCCCAACTCACAGGGATGGGACAGAATGGAGAGGCTGACGACTGTCAGCTCCTAAAGGGCGCATAACAAGCATATCCAAAATCAACACATGGATCTCATTGAGAAAAATTGAGAAACTGCAGAACCAACTCAGCAGACTAATCTGCTCTGCTAGCAGAAGGAAGGAAGCAGGATCTGCTACAAAAATAGAAAGGGATTATAGAGTCTTTATGTTGCTTTCCACTGCTTGTTCTGTAGAATAAGTAATTTGTATTAGAGAAAATGAAGACATTGCAAAGCACTAAAAAGTAATCTTGTAGAACTAGAATTTTTTTCATTGAGATGGGTCTTTATCCCTGCATGTCTATAGGTGACATAAGCATAAGGCACAAGCACATGACAAGACTAAGTGCTGCTCCTGCTGCCAAATATACAATGCTTTTATTTTGAAATATTCATGTAGGTCATTGCTCCAGTGAAGTATATACTTCAGTAATAATTTTCAAATCTCCCAGGTTCTCATCATTTAACCATTGTTAATTATTTGGCAATTACACTGATGAAAGGTTAAAAATGATCGCAGAGCCATTTCTTCAGTCAGGGAAAGGAGAAACGGTTTTAAATTAAATCCTTGCAGTCGGTGCTTAATGGTAATGACATGCTATTTTTATATTATTTGAAGTAACAGATGATTACTTAGAAACTTCGACATTAGAAAATGGGCTAGAAAAGTATGGTGATCTAAATAACAGACAAGCATTCTAGGCTGTGAAATTAGGACATGGAAGAGGCCATTATAGAAATACAACATTACAAGGGGATATCTTGATCAACACCACAGTGTGAGACTCACAGTTCTGCTGTCAGGGTCCATGTGTAAAATAAGCAGAGGCTGTGGATAGGAGAAACTTTGCTTTTCTGAGAAAGAACAAGTTATATTCTCATGTATTACTCACGTGGTAAGTCCTGCACATTGAAATGAAAAATAAAAGTATGTTAAACCAACAGTATGCATAGTCTCTTTTGTAAAATCATACCCCTGATATCAGAAATTTCTGCTCAGCTGCAAAGTTTTTACTTCTGTTTCCTGAAATCTAGTATGACTGAACTATGATATCCGAGGGTGGTTGTCCTTTGGGTGCCTCACACTGGGCGTTTTGAAATCATCACTAAAAGATGAGCCCATGTTTTAAGTGTTGCAGAGGCACTTAAGTGAGTGCTGTAAGCAACTGCCAGGCAATTGGTGACCTTCTGTCTATCAGAAATAGCCAGAGTACTCGTTTGGCAAGAGAGGTATTTGGCACACAGAGTTTAACAAAGAACAAATCTGAAGATTCAGTGATGCCCTGCAGTCTGTGGAAGCATGTAGTGGCATGAGGAACTTCTTACACTTTTCTGAGTAGTAACTAGGGCTTAATATCAAAATCCGAACTGCAAAACACTTCAGGAAGTACTACATTTAAGAAGATTAGGGAATATAGTCCTCTGTCAGGCTTATCCTGACAGCAAAAAGGGCTGGCTTGATACTTCAGGAATTTCAAATAAAGAACAGCTTAAATATATACCTGAATCTTGGAGATATAAACCAAAATGAGCTAATTATTCCCACTTGTAGGTGACAGATGAACTCAAGTATTACAACAATATTTCATGGGAGGGGAAGAAGAATCAGAAACAGGGAGATAAGGTAATATACAGTGAGTAACCACTCCATCCCAGAACTGCGAGTAATTATTTAAATTTCCTCTCTTGTGTTTCTGGTGCTGTGCTGTTTTTGTCATCTTACAGTAACACCTCTATCACATTATGGCTGTTGGGGGAATGTGCTGCCCATGCTGCTGAAGAGCAAGGCCTGTTCCTGGAGCTCTGCAGGTCCCAGTGGGTTCTGTGCTGCTCTGCCCCCCACCACTTGCCTTGGCAAGCAGATATATCTGCTTATTACACAGATAAATATCTCACTTGCACCAGTGGCAGCAAGCTGTGCGGCTTGGAGTCTACCTTTTGTTCCTGTCCTGCCAGCAGAAGTCCACATCACCCTCCTCCTCCTCTGGAGTGAGGGCAGCTCTGGCCTTCAGGTCACAGCCATCAGGATTGCATTTGTCTAAAATGAGAGAAGATTGCTGCTGATGTTCTTGGCTCTTTATTGAAACAGCAAAATGGGAGATAAAATAAATGGCTTGACTGAAGCCTTGTAAGAACACAAATTGCAGCGTAGATTAAGGAAGTCAGTTTTGTCATAATAGAAGGCAGAGCTTATCATTACATTTCATTTCTTTTAATGGACGCTTTCTGCTGCTTTTACAGGAAGAGGGCAATTCTTTCTGAGCTGAATTGTGTGTGTGTGTATTCCCATATGATTTTAACTAGCCAGAGCTTCAAGGCAGATACACCTGAACCGCAAACACACTCTTCCTTTTCTCTTGTTTTCATTTCTGTAGAGACCAAACCACGATCTGCTTCCAAGGCAATTATACCTGTCTCCTCAATTCAAAAGCACAAGAATGTTAGATAACACAAAATGCCTCAACTCTCTGACAGGTGCTTTTTGGTCCCCTCCCTTCTCCTCAGCATTCATCAGCTCTAAAGACATACACAACTCTTTCCCTCATTCTTCCTGGCACTCAAAAAATTGTTCCTCATTATCACTTTAGAAATCATTCTCACTTGTAGATTTTTTGACTTTTCATGCCATGGTTTGTGGGCTTGATTTTTTGTTTTGTTTTTTAATATACAACATCACTAGAACGGGAGCACTCTCCTAATTTTATTAGCAATTTATCTTGGAGATGTTCCTGCTGAAGTTTTTACAGCACTGAGCTCATCTGTGTGAACCTATGGTTGAAGTCATCTTCTAAACAACTCTTCACCAAGAGTACCTGACAAGAGTCTTCAAGGGTGAGATAATTTACCTTAAATGTACCTCATTATTAAAGTGTACAAAGGAATGAGCCCATAATTCAGGGAAGAATAACCCTGTTAAATCTGATCATTCCATTTTTGACTCTTTGTTATTGTAAATTTGGCATGCATGCATCTCTGAAGGTCTCCAAGCCTTCCAAATTAGCTTGCTGGGAAAGCAGAGGAGCCAGAAAGGTAGGAAGTAGCAAAATTCCCTTCCCTGCACCCTCACACTGTCCAGAGCCAGGCAGGAACAGCTCTGAACATGCCATCTTGGCCCCATATTATTGCCTAAACACACACTGCTGTCCAGATCTGTGAAAGAGGTGCTATGTGTCGAAAGAGGCTTTTAATCTATTTCTCTCTCCCCGCACATTCTATTCAAACAGCAATTTCTGCTTGGATCCTAACAGATAAAGCATGATAGTCTTCACTGAATAGAGCAGGGATTAACTATTTTAAATGCTCACAGGACTTCAGTTATCCTCCTTGCTCTTCTGCGGCCATGAATGCTGTTGAAAACAGTCGCACTGGTGTGGCTGGAGTAGACACACGTGTACCCACATGTCTGCAGCAGTAGCAGCATCACCAGCGCTGTGCTGACCATGTGGTTCAATCAATAACCCACAGCAAAGGCATCACAAGCTCTGCAGTGCATCAGGGGATCTGACAGCTGGCAAGTGGCATTGCAAGCAGTGAGATGCTCCAATGCAAATCTGATCTTGGAAAATTTGGAGTATTTGGGGTTCTATTTTTCAAAGACTCGATTAGATATCCATGTAATAGAAATTAGAAGGAGAATTTATTTGATGCAGTCATTTTATTGCTCCATCTTCATAAAACCATATTTTTTTCCCCAAAGCTGGGACAGTGGAAGGGAAACAATGTGTTCTGATCTCAAGTTGAAAATAAACATTAACATACATGATATTGCCATTGAAATGGTTAAAAATATACATAAGATTTTCTACTACCTGGAAGGAGTAAGCTAACATGCGTCAGAAGGCTTGATAAGCCATATCTGTTAAAGGGAATTATTCTCTCATTTTCCTCTGCATAAGTATTTCTATTCCTCCATGATTCAAACTTTCCTTCTATTACACATCTTTTCCTTCACTTATTCCTTTTTTTTTTTTCCCCACATCTTTTCTCAGATATCTGCCCTCATCAATTCCATATCTATTCTTCTCTGACACGGTGTCCTTTCTCCTTTTTACCTCTCTCCCTAAACTTCAGATGTGTCTCTCAGGTCCCCTTAGAAATATCTCCTTCTCTGGTCTCTGCCTTTGTGCCTCAACTAAATCTCCTTTCTTAGGTGGCAGCGCTCTTGTTAGCTGGAAGGGAGGCACAGCACACTGATGATAAGTGGAACTCACATGTACAGAGATAACTCCAATTAGATTCTTGAGCTGTAACTGATAATTTAACACCACACTGATTAAGTTTTAAGGACTGTCTCCTGATAAGTGCAAGGAGTCCTCTTGGACATCCCTACAATCAGTTACTATTTGCTTACAGTCTCCTTACAGTGCGCACAATTTTCTCTGGTAAGTGCATCATCTCTCTGAAGCTACTGGCATTTCTGCAAATACATTTGGTCATGGAATGACAGCCTCAAGCAATGCAGATAGCACTCAATTAGCAGGAGACTGCAAATAATGTGCTTGTCAGACACCTCCCAGTTCCACTCCCTTTCCCTGATTGCTCAGGCCAGGGAATATTTTTTTGCCGCCTCTACTTTTCTGTGATATGCATTTTCATTTGCTAAGAGTATTAAAATGTCCTATTTATCTTGAACTGCAGCAGCATCAAGATCTTTGTGCATCTCATTCCCTGCAGGAATTTCCCAGGCAAGTATTTCCCCAGTGCACCTATTTGTTAAACAAAGGAAAAAGATTTCTCTAATGAAAAAAAAAAAAAAAGGGGGGGGAAAAAGGAGGAAAAAAAAAAAAAAAGGAAAGGAAAGGAAAGGAGACAGTCCATAGAGAAAGCCAAAATCCTTCAGAAGAATAATTAATTTTCTGGATACAATTCAACAGAATGCCATTGTGCCTGTGAGCATGTGTTAGCAAGAACTAAAAGCTTCACAGCTTGTAAGCCCTCTCTTAGCTGACTGGAATAATCAGAAAAAGACCGGTTCAGTGTATTTTGGTTTTTTTTAGCATATATCTTTAGTTCATGCCATCAGCTAGAATTTCTGGAGCCACTTATCTATCCCCTGAGAGACCTTGAAAATTATTCCATTCTTCCAAGCACTGGATTCTTGTATGATGGTAGCAAGGAGCAAGAGAAAGACTACTATTATTAGAGAAACACAGCTTCAACCTGAACACTGCCCCCAGCAATGTGTTTCTGATGATGCATAATATATTCCCTTAAGCTAGTAAGAGAGGTAGGTCATTATTTTGATTCCTCACTCACACAGCAAGCTTACAAGTGGCCAGCCAGTATTTCTCTTGCACGGTGGCAGTTCTTGTTTTGGACAGTCCCAGTGGCTCAGCCTCTTGGGATCACTGCCCACCCTGTTGTTCAGGACAGCTGACTGGTCACTGCAGCTCAGCTTATCTCTGGAAAGAAGGAGGTCCTCAGCGTAGCTAACAGGTTGCCCAGAGAAGCTGTGGGTGCCCCATCCCTGGAGGCATTCAAAGCCAGGTTGGATGGGGCGCTGGGCAGCCTGATCTGGTGGGTGGCAGCCCTGCCCACAGCAGGGAAGTTGGAACTAGATGATCTCCAAGGTCCCTTCCAACCCAAGCCATTCTATGATTCTAATACAAATTTTCTTTTGTTCTCTTCAGCTTCTGGAAGGATCTTCATTTTGTATAGAGAGTCTTGGGAGAAGGACTCCAAATTGAATGCTACATTAAGTTCAGCTTCAATATCCAAATCTCCAAACCAGTTTTTAATCTGCTTTCTGTTATGATGGCTCAAAATCATCAGCGGGGGAGTGCTGAGGTGAGAGTTGATGCAGATGAAGCTTTCTTATGGCTGACTTTTCTCTGCGTGCCAATAACTAAGAGCAGAGAGTGCTTTATTCTCTACACTTTCACCCCATCAGGAGCCCTGGGTAAACAGTTTATGCAGATAGGTTAGCTCTCTGCTCATTATTCTCCCATTCACCTGGAGATGAGAATCCCAAAGCCATGGGGCTCAGATGAGGTTTTATGAAGTGATATTTTTCTATTTTAGAATAATAGCTGTCATAAGGAAAAGTAAAGTTACAGGACTAAAGATTGCCATAGCCACATCAAAACGTTTTTTAAAATCTCGTTATGCCTCCAGACTTACCACAGTGCTGACGGTACTGCACAGAGGTGCAAAGATCTTCAGCTGAATAGCTGTTATCAGATGCTATGTGCTGTATGAAAACAAAGAAGTTTCTGTTGATTCAAGCTCATGGAAGTCCCACCAGTACCTACCTCTTACTGCCTGGTCCAGAGAGTGCCTTTAAGATTTACACTGTTCTACTGAAGTTAAGTCTGAGTGCACTCTTCCATTTCCTCTGACATTTATATGTGCTTACTTTCCTTTCCCTGCTTCAGTGCTCCCACAGAATGTGAGCCCTCTCCTCCGCATCCTCTCCACCTTGATCCCCCTCCCCACTCCTAATGTCAAGCAACAGGATCACCTGGGGAATCCTAGGCTGACTGAACACTCTTATTCCCCCATTGATTTGCACCTTTTGATGGCATGCTTGCGAATAGAGTTCTCTACTTTTCTTTGAAAAAAAAACAAAAAAAAAAACCCTGAGTAATTCTGTTAATTCTGCTTAGTCCTTTGTGCCATATGATTTTTTCTTTTTTAGATTCTTCCCACCTCTATTTTTTTCAATCCAGTTTTTACCCCGTGGCTTCTTCCCTCAGTGTAAGGAGTAAGCTTTCGGCTGCAAGTCTATCTTAAGCTAACTCACTGGGACTTTTCTACAAGATTACTAGTTGTGTTGTCTAATCTTATCTTTTCCTACCCACTCGCTCTATGGTCAGAGGTATTAAGAGAAACAACTGTATTGAGTCCAGAAGCAGAGTATATGTGACTGGAGCCAGTGCTATGCAAATATAGCTAACTCATCCAGACCAAGTCTTGGGGATTTACAGTCTCAGTTCAGCCTGATGAAGTTTGTACCATGCTGTCTTGCATGATATATAGAGAAATCCTCCCTCACCTATGCGACACTGCAATGATAGCTGTGCCAGCAGTCCTCTGCTTGGATAGCAGACTCCCTGCTCTAAGTGTCAGCACTGCTTTCCCATAGTTATCTCAGTAGGGCAGCCATCTGCATTTTTCTCTACAACTACTATTTGGACTGATATATCTGGGAGTTCCTCTGGTTGTCACTCCACAGTCAGCATTAGAGGATGCTTTTCCTTGGAAATATTTTTTTTCTCTGTATATTAAAAATGCTGACTACCACTAGCTATTAGTTGGGGCAGAAAGAAAAAACTTTCCTCTAATGTGAGCCATAGGACTTAATGGGAATATGAGTCCCCTGCTTAGCAGATTTATCATAATGGGAGCAATTTAATCCCTCTTGAGCAAAACTGGATTTAAGCCAGTTTAACCAATACACAAAAGACTCTGAAACTAATTAGAAGGTCTTTGTAGTATCCAGACCATAATAAATATTAATGCAGTGTCCTAAAGAACAAGCTTTATGTTCCTGAATCATACATTTATTAAGTCAAGATTTGACCTTTTTGGAGATTACATGGGCAAACTCCTTCACTCTCTGCAAACACAGGCAAAAATCAATCTCCTGCAAGCATATGCTAAAAAAATCCAAATGCCACATCCTTCTTATAACAGACACATTTGATTAAACTGAACAGAAAAAACTCAGCATCCACACACACACAAAAAATCACCGAAATAGACTGAACCCTCCTGATTGAGCTACAATAAAATAAACACTAATGCCATACACACATTTTTAAAATGCCATGTATTCATCTTGATTAATGTCAACAGTTACAGCTATTTTGTTCCTCCCACACTAAGAGGAGTCTACCTAGATATGATTACTGCTAAAAAATCTACATTCAAACTCTGCTGCAGGTACAAACACGCCAAAATTAGTAAATGTTAAGATGAAATCTATCAGTAGGGCACTCATTCTCTATTATGTATACATGCTGGTGTTTTTCTCCCAAATGAATGATAAGTAGGATTTTAGCTCTTATCCTTCGTGCCCATCAGCACAGTGCTCTGATACAGAGGAGCAGACAGTGGCAGAGGTGGTTGTTATGCAGCTGGCATGGACCAGTTGGAAAATGTCATGTGCAATGGCTGACACCATGGCTGTGAACAGAGGAATCTGTCTTGCTGTGGGGTCCCCTGATCCTAGGGCCCAAAGAAGTCTACAGCACTCAGTGAAACAATTTCAAAAAGGACAACTCTGATACTCAATCAATACACGTGCTGTCTCTGAGAACCCATGCAAATGAATAAGTGGGACTACATTTTGCCCTGTTAGCCACCTGCATAACCTTCCCATAAAACTTCTGAGAATAACACCTTAGACTAATCTAGGCCCCTATAAACTTTTTCTACAGTCAGCAGGTATAATGCATACATGACTGGAAACATCTGGGAGAAGAACCCACATCTTTTATCAGGCCATCATTATTTTCAAAATCGCATTCATTTTACCAAAAAATATTTTTCACTTAAAAACTATAGAGCACCGTAGTAACAGATACGCCCATTGCACATCTGCAGCAATACTGCTACAGTTACTTAGCAACCAGTAAGATTTTTCTTTCCTGACAGAACCAAAAAAAGAAATCATGTAAAAGAAGAGAAAAATTGGAAGCAAATTGAGTTGAATAAAAAAAGGCAAACAGTATTTTAACATTCAACACGCATAATGAGCAGGGTTTGGTTTTGCTGTATGAACCAGCAACTGTTGCACTGCTTTAACTCAGCCTCTGCTTTTCAAATCAAGGATCAAACTAGTTCAGATTTGTCTACCATTAAGAAGAATTATCTTATGACCATGTTTCTCTTATCTGCATTATATTACAGGCAGAAAGAGGCAGAGAAAAGAAAAATGTTGCAATGGAGCCCAGCTCTGTGCTCAGCCAGAACATCACACACCTTCTTTCTGGACTGGAAAGGGGCTGCTGCAGAAGACAAAGAAGACAAACATCAGTGCATCCTGCCCTAGCTGGCTAACAGGCATTTAAAATCACTAGGACAGACAGATCCCATAAACAGACACACTGCCTTTCCTTGACTGGGTCAACCTCCTTCCTCACTGCTCCCTACCACCTCCAGCAGCAGGATTTAAAAGCTACTTTGATGCATTTAAACAGTGAAGATATAATGTACGTTCTGGCATGGAGCAAACTTAATGAAATTTCTATACCTTGATCAATCAAACAGAACCTCTTTGGCCTGGCTTTTACGATTTAGGAAGGAGCGAATCAGAGTCTGAAGGAAATTACAGACTTAATTACTGAGAGTAATGGTGCTATGAATAAGCATTTAGATTCTCAGCAGGAGGTAATTACGTTTATGATAGTTTTGAAAATTTAGCACTGTAGCTTTCTCTGCAAGACAGCAGGGTTTCATCAGGATGCTATTATATATATATTACATTTGAAGGCAATAAATGTCTTAAGTATAAAATACCAGAGACCGACATTCACTTCTGTACTTAATTATTTCATTGGGTTTTATGCTACATTTGAGCAAACATACTGATAATTATAATTTATTGAACATTTTCTATAGAAAATGTTGATCGAAAGAAAATACTATTTTACTGCTTTACTTGACGTTTCCCACTGAAATACTTTTTTTTGCCAATAAAACCCAAAAGCTCAATGGGTCTTGTTTTCATATTTGCTTGCAGGTAAGCCATTTCAGGGCAAAAAGTCCATTAAATAATTATTTTAATATGATATTTTTTTCAGTAAAAAAACTGGAACAAAAATCCAACCTTTTTCCCACAGCATTAGATGTGGTGCAGGTCTGCCACCATGGTATTTTTCATTTCTATAAAACAAGTTTTTCTTGTCAAATGCAGAAGAAATAAAAGGATCTTTCTAACATCAAAGAAAGAGAGGGGGCTGTGCACTGAGGCTTCGTTAATGTCAATTTTCAGTCAAGCACCTAGCATTGTAGAGGGCCCAACAGAAGGGCTGTGGTGGACCACAACTGCTGTGTCCCTTTTCTGAAGTCAGTTTTCCTCTTATTTCTTGTCTTGGCATGCTTTGCTTGTACAGCAAGTGTTTTATTGGTTATATATATTTTTTTCTCAGTGTTTGACCTTTGTCAAGGAGACCGCTTCCTTTATCCAACACAAGAGGAGCCATGGTTGTCAGAGCTAGGAAGAGGCTTCAGCAGAGCGGAGCAGACTGCAGGCCTTGTTAAGTGCATGGAGGGGTAGAAGAAACACTGGAGCCACTTCTTTGCTCTGACTGCTCGGGATGAGGCCACTAATCTGAAGGAAACACAACCTACACAGGTGTGTCACTTTGTGCAATTCAAGTATTCTGTGCACATGCTTAACTGCCTTTCCCAAACACCCCACAAGCTCCTGCCTGAGCAACAAACCCATCACAGGTTTGCGGGATCCCCATGTTTCAATACAGAGCACCTGTGACAAAGCACATCTCCAGCTTCTGCAGGGTATGATTTTGCCCTCACCGTCACCGAGCATTCCCAAGCAAGGATGTACTTTATTTCCTGATGCTGAGCTGCATAAGAGCTGGTTTCATTAGGCTCTGTGCAAGCAGCCTGATCCACGCATTCACCTGTGCTTGACAGGAGGATCCTCTTAACTAAGAAGTACCCATATCAATGTCTGCTTGCTGCTTAGCTCAGTCTGTCACTGCCAAAACAGGCTCTCCTGCCCTTGAATGCGATATCAGAAGTCATATAGAGTTGTGGCTTAAAGCAAGCAGAAGACTGCAAAAGCTTGGCTGAAGACACAAGAATTTCAAGGGACTCAGATGAGGAAAATCAATACATACCCATCTCTTTATTCAGTCCTTTTGAACACGACCAGAATTGTCACAGTGGCAGTGTAGGGCTGAAATCAATTGTGTGATCTCTATAGCCATTGCCAACATGAGAGCCTTGCTGCCAGCTGGGCAGGGCAGATCGCCTCCTCTTTGCACTGGACCGTGATGATCTCAGTCCTGAGACATCTTGCCACTCAAAAGAGAGATCTTTCTTACCATTGCATCTTTATTCACATCACACATTCGCTGTCCTTCCTGTAGGATAATCATGTGAAGGCTTTCTTGTTCTTTTTTTTCTTTTAATAGAATTTCTTCTTTCCTTTTTTGTTACTTGGAACTAGATTATCATTTTTATATGAATTCTGGGGGGCCTGAAATTCAATTGTATGCAATTCAAAGAAAACAGAAATAGAGCTCCACCTAAGCAGATAAATAAAGTATAGCCCCTCGTGGGGACCAGGTACTCTCCCCGGGCTCACAGAGCATACAGAAGGCTTGAAGTTCAGGCTCTGACTCTGCCAGTCATATTTAGAGCCAAGATTAAAGAAGGAAGGAAAACCAGCTGCGGATGAAGGGAGAAGTTCATTATCTCTTCTCTCCATCTACTTGCCTCACTCGAAACCTTTAATTAAGGGAAGGATATAATAGTTTGTTAAACTTCCCTATTTTAGATTCACTTCTTTCCCTTCAGTGATTCACCACATCAGAGAGACTGGCTTATGGAGCAAGTAACTCGGTGAGCAGCTTTTGTGAGCAATGAGCTGAGCAGGCTGGCCTCTACCATCAGGAAGGGATGGAAGTGACCTTTTAAGGCAGTGAGCCAGGTTCATGGCTGCATGTGACCATATTGGGCTGGCTGCACCATACTGCAGGGAATACAGGAATCCTGCTTCTTGGAAGCCCACTGTCTGTAAGCCCCACTGACAGCACTCAGAACTTCAGGACGGGAGGAAAACAGACCAGAGCTGGCTTATCTGAACTGCTCTGCAAAAAAAAAAAAACTTCTCTATGGAGCCCTCGGGAAGAAGACAGACCTACAGACCTTCAAGCCTACCTTCTAGAGAAACATCTGTAGCAAGTAGCAGCCAAAGTTAATTTCTAGACTGGCACTAATGTGGTCTAGTCTTCTTCAGTCAGGCCAGTCTATCTCTGTGCTCTTTGCTTCTGAAGCCAAAATAAGCAAGATAAGCAAATGACATTGCAGCCTGCTTGTAATTTTTAGTTACCAACTAAAGGTATAAAAATCTAGTAGAGCTTTGCTACCCAGGAAATATTTACATTCAACAATAATTACGTGATTTCAGCTTCATTAAGTCAAGAAAACTGAAATTGCATGTGAACTATCACAGTGAGAAATGTGCCCGAACAGCTTGACTTGGACCAAAACCCAAACACAAACTTAAAGGAGACTATTTCCCGAAGAATCAGCAGAAGTGTAACTCTTTAAACTGCAGATGTGCTGTTTCATTTCTAACCAGCCCTGACTGCACTTGTAACAGAAACTGTCTTCAGAAACCAACTTTTCATACAGCACAGAGGCTCTCAGGCTTTCAGGCAGGGGTCCGTCCACAAAAAATGCTTACTGTAAGCCTTAGCTTTCAAAAAGTCTTTAGAGCAAGAATAATGTTTTCCTCTTTATACCAGAGTAGTAGAACCTTCAGAGTGGTAGAGCCAATGCTGATTAAAAAAATATCAAGTCCACAAAATCCCAATTTTTAGCCCTCTGCTCAAGAGATCTCTGTAGCACATGTTGTTGCTGCTCTCACTCAGTCTGACCATGGACGGAACAAAAAGCACTCTCCACATGGGAGCGAAAGCACCAGAAACAGAGGGTTGATCAGGCAGTTTTTTTTCCTTGAGTAATTGGAAACTTCCTTGCTTTCCTATGGCAGTACCACGGGAAAATATAACAAACAAACAAATAAAAACCACCACAAAAAGCAGTATGACAACATAGCATTAATATCTATGAAATACAGTGCTCTGATCCTACCATTACCTTGCCACAGGCACTGCACCTGGATGAAACGTTAGAGATCTCACGTCATTTCAATGCCATGAAACGTCTCACACAACTACTTGTCAAAAAATGCATTACAAAAATGCAGCAGCTCTACTTTGCTTAGTAAAGATCTAGCTGAAAGCATAATTAAGGCCCTGATAGAAAACTGTTCCTCTCTGGTACCTGTAAGTGGACTCTACTTTCGAATGTAGGTCTGCTTGGAATGGTGGCAAGGGAAGATGATCTGGTCTTTGGACAATCGAATATTGAGATAAACATGATTTTGATGCAGAATCCCAGTCTTGAAAGATGAAAGAGCCTCGTCAGATCTGAAAAATAAAGAACATGGTATATGGTTTACAGTCTCAATGAGGAAGACATATTTTGGGACAAGCAAGTGAGAATTCACAAGGGGGTATGTTGTGGGAGATAAAAAGCAACAAAATAGTAAAGAATTGTTAGTATGGTGCTAGAAAGCTTTGAGAGAGGGCTCTGTAAACAAGTGAATGCAAGTTGCTGGGTTAGAGAAAAAATCTGCCCAGGCTAAGGACCAGCACACACTGAAATAACCTAGCAATTACAGAAGAAGTCCAAGAATGAATGATATCTAAGAGCAAGAGGCACCAATCTGAACTAAGGGATAAAGATGACAAGATTTGATTACTGTAGAAGCCACAGGAAGAACATTCATCCCTCAAGGTGGATGGGCAAGAGCAGACTGATATTTCTGTGGAAGAGAGATGTGGTCATAGTACAACAACTAACAGAATGGGGAAATACCATATCTATTGCTATTATTCTCTTTCTTTTGTCCTATTTATTTTCTTCCACAGGATATATTTATATATATTTCATCATATACTTAAACTGTAGGCTTTCTGGGGCAAGATCATTATTTCTGAGTGTGAGCAATAAAAAGCACAGCAGATGCCCAGTTGTTGGCTAACACAATTGCAATACAAGTACCAGAGAGAAATGCTGGGGTAGATGAGGAGTGACCTATTGGCACAAAAAAGCTGATAACAGATGCTTGCGTCTCACGCAGAAGAAGTTTTGCCTCCCCAGCACTGTACATTAAAAGTGAGAAGGCCTACTATGTTACCCTCAGAACAATTTTCAACCATTTTCCTATGTTGTTGGTGACTAAGTTAAGAAACTACATTACTTGTCTGTCTCATGTCAGTAGATCCACATAGTTGTCCTTTCACCTGAGTACTGATAAAGGACCTAATATAGAATAGACACTCATAAGGAATATCTGATTGCCATTCATGAATATCTCTCTTGGTGCTATTACATAGCACAGATTTTCACTTTATGCATGGCAGACACTGCATTTCACAAAACAAAAGTGATTTTTGGAAACCCTTTGGTATACAGCCATATGGGATGGCTGGTGAACCCCATGGTCTTCTTGGAAAAACAGCAGCCCCAGAGCAGCTACTCTTCAGTGCCAGTTATTCTCAATTTTCCAGCTAGTATTCAAGAGATAGTTAATAGGTCCCTCGGATTCAAGATAGCCTTTTTGGTTAGTTCCAAAACTGTGTAACATAAATTTCTTTTCTCTGCAAGACTGACATTTATAAAGACTCCATAATTTAGTTCAGAGCCATTTCATTTAGCAGACGGGTGATTTAAGCCTTCTGTGGCAGATGAATCATAAATGCTGAAATCTAGCTCAGTTTTACTGTTGTGATAGGCATCTGCACTGAACAATCTACAAATAAAAGAATGTGAGCAACTATACATCATAAATATTTATTTCCCAGTTTACATTTCCCTATCCATCAGATAGACCTGTGGCGGGGGCTGAGAAATGTGTTTGTAACAAACTCTTCTAGCAGCTACCAAACAAGCAGCGAGGACATCTCGGGGTCTTCATTAATTTAGACATAGTGGGAAAGTGGAACTGAGTTTCTTAAAACTGTACCCAAGTGGTTTTCCTGACATGTTTCATAACATGAGCTAGCCAGCTGTTACTATAACCCCTGGAGACAAAATAAAGATGACTTTTGACAGCAGGTGACTCCTGTCTCTTTTAGTAAGCCGTCTCAGGGGTCAGTGCCCGCATCCATCCATATCCATTCTGTACTGACAGGTACGTGGCAGGAAAAGCAACAGAAAGGCTGCTAGAGGTAGTATTTACTCTGGTTCTCCAAAATCTTGAATAAATAGGATTTTCCAGGAAAAAAGGTATAATTCATAGGAACACACTGATCTTACAAGAAGACAACAAGCCCTGGTTGTCTTGCAAACAGGTGCTACTATGAAAATCTTGAACTGTTGAGTCTTTAGGGGAAAAAGCAGCATATATTTCACTTGGTGCTCTTAGTTTCTGCTTTTTTTTTTTTTTTTTTTTGCTGCAGAGTATTTTTAACAGCATTAATTATTTCTCAGTACTTGTCCTTAAATGTTCTCTATGAGTCAAGCTACAAGGTAACTTGCACTAAATAATAATATGGAAGCAGCCAATTAGTAAAAAATGCATCAAAGCATTCTGTAATACAACCACACTAGTGGCTGATAATAGGACTTCCGATTTAATTACTGGGTCTAAGTTGTTAAATGATTGAACAAATCAGTGAATCAATGAGCTGTGCATATACAGACTATTAAAAACTGTAGTGGCAAAGGATCTTGAGGTACCAGTCAACACATTACTCTGCAGTGAGTCATTTTTGGCAAAAGTTCGCTGAGGGGTTGTGAAATCTCTGTTGTAGGTTTTAAGAACAAAGACTAGGAAATCAATGCCAATGCTTACTCACTCAAGCCATAAGATGTTTTTTCCCCTAATGTCTAATTTAAATCTTCCTTCCTCAAATTTAAGCTCATTACTTGTTCTGCTAGCCTCAGCCTATGTGGTGAGCACTTTGTTTCTTCTCTTCCGCTGCAGCCTTTCATAGACTTTGCCTGTAAGCGTGCATTGCACAGGGGCTGCTGAGGATGGCTCCTGTCCTGAGTCTCCTACTGGATCCCTGGGCTGAGGCCAATGGGACAAAGTTCGACAATATTGAGTGTAGGGTCCTGCACTTTGGTCACAACAACCCCAGGCAATGTGACGGGCTAGGGGCAGAGTAGCTGGAAAGCTGCATGGAGGAAAAGGATCTGGGAGTGTTGTGGTCAGCTCTCAGCTCAACATGAGCCAGCAGTGTGCCCAGGTGGCCAAGAAGGCCAATGACATCCTGGCTCATATCAGAAAAATTGCAGCCAGGAGGAGCAGGGAGGTGATCATCCCTCTGTACTGAAGCTCTGGTGAGGCCACACCTCAAGTGCTGTGTTCAGTTTTGGGCCCCTTGCTACAAGAAAGACATCGAGGCCTTGGTGCGTGTCCGGGGAAGGGCAGCAAAGCTATGAAGGGCCTGGAACACAGGTCTTATGAGGAGCATGTGAGAGAACTGAAATTGTTCAGTATGGAGAAGAGGAGGCTCGGAGAAAATCTTATCACTGCCTGAAAGAAGGTTGTGGCAAGGTAAGGGTCAGCCTCTCAGGTAGGACTAGAGGGAATGGCCTTAAGTTGTGCCAGGGAGGTTCAGGTTGGATATTAGGAAAAACTTCTGTGAAAGAGAGATTTGACACTGGAATGGTCTGGGCTGCTCAAGGATGCAATAGAGTCACTGTCCCTGCAGGTATTCACGAAATAGGTAGATGTAGTACTTCAGGACATGGTTTAATAGGTAATACTGATGGTATGTGAATGTTTACACTAGTTGATCTTTGAGGTTTTTCCCAATCATGATGATTCTGTAATTCTATGATTCATATACAGCTTCCACTGCGAGCATCTGCAGTGTCCAGCAACGTGAAGGGCTAATTCAGCCCTCAGACCATATATCCTTGCATATCCTATCCCTGCTACACCTGCCAACACAGAGACTCATCTTTACCCTATATTGTGAGAGCACTGAAATCCAGGATTTTTGTCATTGAGGCTTGGTCAGGTATGGGGCTCAACGAAGACTTCTTGGGAAGTTGCTTCTCCTTACCTTTAAGCACCAATAACTCCTGCTTTTGCTACAGCATTTTCAGCTTGCCCACACTAGAGTTTGGCAGCATTTGTTCACAGTCTTCACTTGCGTATTTTGAGTGTATTGATATTTTATTTCTTCTTCACTAACTTTTTCGTTTGACCTACTTAATCGCTCAATTTGAAACGAAGAAAAAAACACATTAGCAAGATAAATTTTAAAAAATGACAAAAGTACCTCAAACTGGACTTCCACATCTTGAGACATTTTCCTAACAGGAGCAAAATTACTGAGAATTTAGAGAAAGAAGAAGGTGTCTGAAATTTTCCTTCTTACTTTCTTTTCTAGTAGTGTCCTGGAAGTGAAGCAGTTGCTGACCTCTAACTGAGCTACTGCAAAGTGAAAATGAGGACATTCTGACAGAAAAATGGAGCTTTGTGTGGCTGTGTGCAAGTCCTATTAATAGCAGTGCCCTGAGATAATTAGATATTGCAACTCAAGACCCATAATTTAGAGGAAGAGTTTACCCTCTTCAAAACAAATACAAAATAAATGAAAACAAAACACAAAAATCAACAGTCTATCATTCAAATTAAGGCAACAAGAAATATGGAATGGGGGAAGAGGAGTCAGCCATGAAGTTTTCAGAGATGTAACACAAAGAAAACCAACTATTTAATTTCACCGCTTCTTCACAAAGCGTGAGCTATTACATTTTTAAATGAACATTCAATTTACTGAGGAATCCCAAAGTAATAATTCAGTTGTGCCCTCAGCTGTAAGTATAGCAGGCTCAGAGCAACCCATGTTTCCATTACATTACATAACACAGGAGATGGGGAGGATGATAAAACAGGGTTACAAACACCTTCTCTTCTGTGTAAAAGTCTCCTATTTATGCAATCTATTGCCAGGCATCGTATGGGAACTAGAAGTAATAAGAGAGAAAAATGGGAGCATCCTCTAGCTCACCAAGGTTGCAATCTCCTCTCCGCTATGGGCTGGAGGCTGGCTCCCCACCCTCCTGCGAGGTGCACACAGGCGTTTACAGACCTCATTACCTCTGCCCTGAGACAGGGGCTTTTCCTCACCAGATTTTCTTCACAAATGATGATCTGGGACACCCTGTTTGTTATCCTGATATGCTTACGTTCCCAGTTATACTGCATGAATGATACTTGAAGTGGCTTGAATGGTATCCAAGGAGAAATCTTTACTCAGCTAAACTAATTGGTCCCATCTTATTGCTATCTGCAGTTGCTTTTAAATAGACGGTAAATGATCCCAGAGAGACCATAACAGTTTCTTTATACGGCATATTTTATAAAAGATACATAATAAATACATTTATCAGAGCTGTTTTTGCTACTTAAAAATAATGTCGTTAAGCTTCTCTATCCCCATTCACAACATATTATTTTCCACTTTTTGCTGTCAGCCTGTGGTTCACATTATGCTCCCCCAAGATCTCCTTTTCCTTCAGCGTCACCGACCCCGATGTCCTCTCCCTGCCGCAGTTTCCCCATTTGCCACCAGGTGTCACCAGGCCACCCAGCAGCACCGCGGCTCTGCTGCGTGATTTGGGAATTACGGGGAAAAGAAAAATGAAATTCTCATTCGCTGCCAACACATCCGCACAATAATCAGAGAGCCACAATTCTGATTTCCCCTTGCCTTCCTCTGTTTTGCATCAGAGATACAAGATGTAAGCAGCACCAAATATCCACACCATGGCCACTTGGCACCAGCTCCCTTGTTGCGCTGCTCCCGGCATGTCTAGACAAAGCCTTCTGCTCCTCGCGTCAGGCTGTCCTGGGGAGTCAACAAGACATCAGTACTCCTGATGATACTGCATCTACAAGGAGAAACAAAAAAGCATAAACAGAAGAGGCACTAAGCAGAATGTATTGGCTGCACATAGCAGGAGGGTTGAAATTAGATTATCATTGTGGTCCCTTTCAACCCTGGCCATTTTATGATTCAATGATTCTATTTATTCAGGTTTCACTTTTATATATATATAAATATTATAAATATAAATATAATATTTTATATATATATAAATTTATATATATATATATAAATTGTGTAGTTTATAAATCAGTTTATTTTTCTAATAAAATGCAGTTCTTCACCTTTGTCCTCCATCTCAGCTTCCCCAAATCTTTACATTTCCAACAAGATTTTAATTGCTGTTTTGACCAATCGTTATCTTAATGCCCATTTCTGTCATTTTTTTCCAGCTCTTCATTTCTACATCGATTTGCTGAGTAGAGCATTTTGTTCATGTATTTATTTTTTAAGCATCTGGGCCAGAAGTTTGAATAAATTGCAGGCAGGTACCAGGGCTGCTCATCAGACCCCTGACACAAAACCCGTGTCTGCCAAGCATGGAAATAAATCCCACCCTGAATTCCTATGGGGACAGCTGGACTTGCTGTGTGTGTGGGGAAGAAGCACACCCAGCTCGAGGTGTGCATGTCAGCTATTATCACATCACAGACTGCGCTGCAGTGAAGAACAGAACCAGAGTTCCCAGTGTCTTTCAGAAAAGCAAGCTTTCTTCTTGGATCCGAAGGAAGAACTCGCATCTTTGCTTTTAGCTATGTGATGTGGTGAGCAAGGCTTCTTTCACGTTCTTTCTTCAGGGACAGAAAGAAAATTAATTAAACAAGGACGGGGAGAACTTCAGCCTGCAGACCCCCCACTACTTTCTGCACCTGCAATGCCCAGAACTGCTCACAGAGGAGGCACACATATGGAGGAAGAGTGATTCTAGATGAGTTTTGACCATCTATGGCAGTTTGGGCAACTCTAGCTTAGTTTTGTGTGAGACTCGCACAGAACAAAGCCCTTGCAGGATCCTACAGGCTGGATTTACCGTTCAGTGTAACCCCTAGATTTCACAGAACTGCTTATTAGTAGTATCTCAGCTATTTGACCTAGATTCAGTAGGCTGCAAAGTGTCACATTTAACTTCTAAAGTAAAAATAATTAAATTGAAAAATCAGTCACCAGGCAGTTTTGTATTCAGTTCATTTAAGGTCAGATTCTTTGTGCCTTAGAGAACATAAGTTATATTAGTTTAAATTTTCTTAATGGACCGAGTTCAGAAATGGTGTCAAATTTGGCATAATTATGCACTGGCTAATGAGTCTAATTGGCAAATCACATACATGTTGAGAGAGGTGTACACATCTACATCCTCTCTGAGGCACTTATTGCTTGGACCCGAGAACACAAGGGGCATGAAATGCCACCTGGGATTCTGGATGGCTCAGAAGGTTGTGGATAAGTGACCAGATACCTGCTTCTTTCCTACATGGGCAAGCACTTGGGGCCAGGACTTGGTAGAGAGATCAGAGGTTGCTTCCAGAGGATATTTCTGCTGCTATGCAAGGAGCTGCTGTGTTAGATGTGATCTGCAATGGGTGATTTACTTTTGCAATCCCAGTGGTACCGTTTCAACTGTGCTGCCTATCTTTAGATTTCTGGCTCTAGGGAAAACCCTAATCCAGCTTTTTCCTGAGGAACAACATGAAATAGCTTTTGTTTGTTTGTTTCTTCCTTAAGCCATAGCCAAACAATACCAATGAATCAGGATAAGAGATGTTCTTTCTCTCTCATTTCAAGAAGAAAATGTATTGTTTTTTTGTGCTCACCAACATTTTTACTGAAGTTTCAGAAATACTTGATAAATTCTAGTAGTCTTAAAGTTCTACATTCATTATGAATGTTCTATGTTACTACAGAAGTATAGTGTACAGTTGAATGTCTGCTTGAGAGTAAACACATCCATTAAATGTACAAATAGAAGTAACCATCATAAGCCAGCTTTTTCATTACTTTCTGCTAACTCCTTGACTCGAAACATTTGCTGAATCTTAAGGTGTTGTCAGTAAATGTAAATGTGCCTTGTGGAAAATGAATAGATTGCTTCTGTATTTTTCAAGATGCATAATCAAAATTGGATGTTTAAATTTTAGCTCCAGCAATAAAAATACCGAAAAAAAAAAAAATAATAACCCTTTCAGGCTTTTAGTGTGCAATTACATTTTATAGGTGATCACACCACAGTGTACAGAAAGAGAGATACCAGTACAATTGGTTACAGTGGCCTAATGAATTTCTTGGCACTGAGTCCTCTTCTTGATGGCCCACTTCATAAGATCTACCAAGCAGCCTTCTGGTTTAACCCCTTAGTCACATATTTTTTGAGTAACAACACATAGGTGCATTGCTAATCATAACTGAATTCTTGATTACTTACAACCTAAAACAAGCACTGGCAGTCTGAAAATGCACCTTTGCAAGTACATTTTCCTGCTTAAATGTATGCGAGTATATTGCACCTCCTACCAGCTCACAGTTCTTTTCTGTGCTAGTGGAGCATCATCCTGGAACATGGCTAGTAGTTGCTACAGGATAAAAATTTTGAGATAAATTTTCATCTCCAATACCTTCCTTTAAAAATGGAGGCTAAAATTGGCCAGTGCTTTTATTTCCCCTCATGTCAGAGGGCTGTTGAGCAGGCCAGCTCCAATGGTTTAGAGGGCACAAGGGCATTTCCCCACTATTTCATCCCAGAGAGGGAACAGCAAGTTGTAGCCTTTAAAATTAACTTCTGCTTTTGAAAATGTGGATGTAATCTCCCTTCTGATTTGACAAGTTCTGGTGCCTTTACTACCACTAATCAATATTTCCTGCACTAAATCATTTACAGATAACAACCACTGAAGCTGATTCATGCACCTGGTGCCAGATCTGGCAGCACAAGGAGCTCAGGTGGCAAAGAGTGTCCATCCTTGCATGTTCCCCTCACCCCTAATGTATTCCAAAGACGGATAACAAAGAATGAAGGGAATACAGCTGGAGTCAGTTTAGCATCAGCAAAGAGACAGAGTGTGGGATTTACAGTTTGGTAACTGTCACAAGCAGAAAGCATTCACTAATGGAAGTCCAAACAGGTGTCAAATAGACATTGTATTTTCCTGTTCCTATCTCCTTTCTCTTGAGGTCTGAATAATTCATCAGCAAACACTCACCTGTGAAAGTCACGGGTAAATCTCACACTGGAGAGTTTTGCTGAGGCATCTCTGTGCCAGGAAAAGAGTGAGCATGGGCTTGATGTGTTCCAGAGGATCAACTTTTTAAGATATGAAGGGAGCCCAGGGCTCAGGGGGGCAGGTAGGCAAAAGGAGGTAGATCTCTTGTCCCTCTGGTACAGGTTAGCAGGAAAGGAAATTAAGAACAGAAGACCCATCATGCCTCATGCATCCTCTTCCCTGCACTGCTGAGAACAGGTGGGGAGACGGACTGCCTTCTGAACAGGAGCTTGCCTCTGTGGGATCAGATTAGGAGTTACACAGACAAGAAAAGCAAGACTGGATTTGCTCTTATATCAACAAAATTCCTTCCCTTTCCTTTGCCCCATTTGGCAATGGGTGGGCTCACACTACTCAACTGTGATGGCCTCGGAGCATCTCTGGTGAAGTCAGGCACTGAAAATTTTCACTCAGCTTTTGCAGATGTTAGAGAACATTTTAAAATTCAAATTGTATGTGAAAACCTGATTTGGCACAGTTGAATTATCTTTGAATGAAACTACCACCTACCTTCCCAAAGAGATAAAATATTGCAAAGAGGAAGCATTTGCAGGCATCACTGACCCTTCAAGGCAAGCATCAGATCTGCCAGAAAATGTGCTTAGTGTAGTCAAGGCTGACAGAGCTTAGACAGATGAAATAAGAAGGGTCATGACTGTGCTGTCCCCTATTCTTAGGTGTTCTTACTTGCTAAAATCTGAGTTCCAGTCAGATTTTCCAAAATCTTCTGCCAGCTTTACTCTCCCTGTGGGTGTGGTGGTTCTTTCATTTGGGAGGTGGGTTTTTGCTGCCGTGAGTGGGCTGTAGATAGGATTTTGAAGATGGCCTGTTTGGTGACTTGGTAACTTAGGGAGCTGCTTTCAAGTTCAATGGACAGCCCTCACCAGCACTTGCTAGAAAAGTAAGATGGACTTCAGTCAAGAAATGGAGGAGGGAGCTGACATCTTGGCAGACCATGAGAACTGGGACTTAGGAGACTGATGGAGGGCTGGAGAAACAAGTGATGTGTTTAATGTGGTCAGGGAAGGAGCTCGAGAGAGAGGATCAAAGAGTCAGCTGATGCAATCAGAAGACTAGACAGGACAGTGCTGTGGTAGCCCTGTGACATGGGATAGCAGGAGCTTGGCTGGCAGAAATCAGTCCTTGAACAGCAGGAAAAGCCTCCCCTTACAGCTGAAGCGGAGGAAGTGTCTGAACAGAAAAGTAAGTTGGATGGATCTGTGGAGAAGGCTTAACCAAAAATGGTATCTTTTTGAGCATGGGAGTTACTGAAAGAACAAAATCCTGAGGAGAGTAAGTGGAAATATCCCTCGCTGGAAAAGAACCATCTGGGGGTCTGCAGTGCCAGGGGGTGCTCACTGACTGACATATCCTGAAAACCTGGGCTCAGATTTACTGTTCTGACAGTACAAGTTGGCTGCTGTGCATGCTGAGCATTTAAATCAGCCAAAATTACATTCCACATCTAAAGTATAAACCATAGTCTTTGAAAAAGAAGCTTGTGTGTCCTGGTGACACTGGCTGCAGCTGGCCTGGGGAAGCAGCTCACAGCAGGTAACACCTCCTGAGCAGCGTGACTCCCAACACCAGCATGGACAAAACACTTTACATAAGACTGACCTGAACTTGCCAGGCCCCATTCTGATGTGAGTGACTTCCCAGGGCCAGATGAGGCCATCCTGGCACTTGCAAGGCCATGAGTCCAGCTGCATCTTTTCCTCTCCTCAGTACATCTGGGCAGGAAGGCTTCAGACAAATAGTGGAGGCACTCAAGCACCTTTTTTTTTCCCCCAAATAACCAGTGAAGAATAACTAAGCTGCTAAGGTTTGAGCTCTGCCTTTCAGTTCTGTTCCATTGGCTTGTGCAATAAAATCACAATATTTGGCTACATTCATTTAAAAGGAAGACAGAAATCATTTCTGTTTGCATGGTTGTACAGATTTGAATTTGTTTTCAGATAGAGAATTTTTGAGCAGTGGATTTACATTTGACAGTACATCCACGTCCTGTGGATTTTGTTGGCCAGTTCTCCGGACACAGAACGCTGTCTCCTTCTGCTGCAATTGCAAATTGTCTTCTTAAATTCAGCATCTTCCTTTCATAAACCAGTGTATATTCAACAGATTCAGCTAGCAGGGACCTCACTGTCTATTACAATCAATCCTCTTGCTGCTACTTTAGTACATTGCCAACACATCTTTCAATAATAGTCCATGTCCAGAAAAAAAAACATGACCATTTTTAATATAAATATTTCCTTTCTAAGTCTGATAGGGTGCAAAAGAAATACGTTATTCAAAACTGAAGCTGCACATGGAACCAGAACACGTACCCAGAGATAAATGCAGAACAGGTGTTAGTTGTGGTACTTGATCACAGAATGGCCCGGGTTGGAAGGGACCTCAAGGATCATGAAGCTCCAACTCCCCGCCACAGGCAGGGTCACCAACATTCACATTTAACACTAGACCAGTGATGAACCAGTGGAAGTTGCTTGCCCTTAAACATAAGATGTGACCAAACCAAGAATTTTTTCATCAAAACATATTTCATGTTAAAGGACTTCAGACCATTTAAACAAATGACTCCTATGGGAAAATGTAATTGTTTTGACAAAACCCACCAAGACCTGGAACATACCACACTGCAGTTACTGCAACATCCCTTTGATGGCCTGAAATATCCAACCTCAGGTCCTCCAAAACCCAGCCACAAACCTGCAGCAAAACTCATTTCCCCATCCTACCTCTTTGACTCTCACCTTTTGCCATACCTCCTCCTCTTAGTTCCCCTTCAGCCTATGACAGGTAAGATGCTTGTCTTTGTTTGTTCAGCATTTCATAGCCTGTCCCCACGACGTTACAAATGCTCAATTTGTATTAAGTATCACACATTTCCCAGCAGCTTCTCCTTGCTGTGGAATGCAATGCTTACTTTTGAATTCTCAGCAGAAGACCTTACATCTTTCAGCATTCTTGAACGATTTATGATAGTGGGGTCTTCTGGGGGTGAACATCTCTCTCCTGTCAGAGGCCACAGACTGGACACCCGACACCAGGTGCAACTTCAAAAATGACAAGCAGAGTGGAGTTGCCACGTCCCCAGCCCCGCTGCCCACGGCTTTGCTAAGGCAGCGTTCAGTGAGGCCCTGCTGCCACAAGGGTGCACTGCAGACTTGTGCTCCGTTTGTCCACCACAGCATTGGGGTGAGCCCACTCCACCCGGGCTCTGTCCTGCACAGCCGCTCTCTGGGGAGCGGCCCCAGACTGCAGGTTGGCAGGGGTGAAACTTCCCTGCTGCAGACTCCACCTTGGTCCAGCACCTCGCCAGCTTCCGACCATTTCTCCAGCTCACAGTGATCCCTCTGGATGGCAGCCTCGCCTTCAGCAGACTGCCCAGAAAAGCAGGCACCGTTCGAGGCTGCCCACACATGCTAAGTTTGCTGAAGAGTGCGTTGTGCCTAATTGACGCCAAAGCAGTGCACCCCTGTTCTCTCCCGTTGTCCACACTGTCATTTCATCACCGGTAACACCAGGTTGTCAGGCATGGAAAATCCATGTTGGCTAGACTCAGTGGCCTGTCTGTTTTCACAGGCCTGGACCCTCCTGTCCTGACTCTTTTTGAGGATGGCTATGAACTGTCTCCTTTCTAGGCTCTGGAGACCTCTCTCAGTGACAATGTTTCAAATACAGGCAGCCTGGTTCAGCCTTCTCCACTCTTGCTTGGTAGGAGTTCGCTCTTGGCATGCTGCAACATGTGCAGGTTCACAATACATCGTCTGTATGTACAGGTCTGTGCAGCATCCGGCGCAGCACTCTAGCAATACAAATAAAGATGAATAAAATAGTAAACCAAACAGAAGCATTTCTAAGTCAATGTTACTTTACCTTCCAAACATTAAATTTTTTTAGAATTACAGAACGTGTGGGTGTCACATCCCTGGAGGCATTCAAGGCCAGGTTTGATGGGGCCCTGGGCAGCGTGAGCTGGTGGGAGGCAGCCCTGCCATGGCAGGAGGTTGGAGCTGGATGATCTTTGAAGTCTCCTCCAGCCCAAACCACTCTATGATTCTATGAAGGCTGCTCATTCCAATACATATTTGAGAATGCTTAGGATGCCACTTGAAACAAGAATGTTAAACAAATGAACAAACAAACAAAAAACAGTTTAAAAGATACAGTAGCCACAGTTAGAAAATCATAATGACCAGCTGTGGAGACTTACTCTCCAACCAAGCATGAATAAGTGGTGTAGTACCTCACTTATTCAAGGTGACTGTTCAGAAGATGCGCAGTAGGGCTCACCGGGCTGTTATCAGATGCATAAAGATAGTGGAATGCTTCCTGGAGAGCTTAAACAACCATGTCATTTTTTTTCAGACAAAGGTAGCTTTGAAAAACTTTTCAGAGAACAAAATATGAAGTTTAAGAGTAGAGGGAGTAAAATAGAGAAATTTAATTTTTAACAAAATTTTCTCTTTCTTACAGGAAACATTTATTTGGCAGCACCAGGTGCTGAATCCTGGCCAACACTGTAAGTCCACTACAAGCCTTATTCTGATGGCTCAAACTTGAATTCTTTCACAGGAAAAACTTGCAGCCACACCACAAGATGGTCAATCCAGCAATGAACAGTAACCAATGAATGAGGGAATCAGACCGTGTTACCATAACAGTCAGTTTGTGATTTGTGCTTTCACTGTATTCCTTCGAAATGGTAACTGCATCGCAAATATTTCATTTCAGAACTAGTTCTTTGTTGAACAAGTCCATGAATTTCATGGCCAGCTGTTTGTGATATTGCATCTCGGGAGAAAACATCCTAACAGATCAAAAAAGCAGCTGATAGCGTCTGAACAAGTATGATACACATTTTCTTCTCATTTAATGCTCACTTCTGAAACCCAGGATCCCAGTAGGCAGAAGGGGAGGGTTTGCCATTCATCTTCTAAGAGTTATCTCACAAGCTCAATTCTGTGCATCGCGGACAAAACTTTGGTGGCAAAAGGAGTTACAAAACACAGAATAGAAGTCAGCACAACAAAGGATGCAGAGGGTTTTAATATGACTCTCAATGTGAATTTTCTTTGTGTCACAACCGCAGTCCTTTAGCTCCTTGCATTGCATCTGCTTGTTTCTGGATGACAAGATACAGTCACTCTTAGTCACCTACCTATTTCTTCCAAGTAGGAAGTTCTTTGAAATAATCAACTGTCCAACAAATCCACATATCACTGACTGGTTCCCTCCTTAGTACAAGTTTTCTGCATTTTGTATGGGAACAATTTATATGGCAGAAAATTGTAATAGCTTTCAGTTTCTAATCATCAGTAGTAGGTTATATAAAGCAGAAAAAAAAGTACTGTTTTAATACACAGACAACTGCTGTTTCCTGATTATCCAGCTGAAATACACAGCCCTGTAAACACACCTTGAGTTGAACAGAGGTCAGCTCCTTATGCAAGCAGCCCCTCTGCAGGGGCTGGGTTGACCAAACCTGACTGCATCTGAGCCTGGGTTACAAAATCAGACACGCAGATGCACACAGAGGAACATTGCTGCACCACCTTGTTGTTCTCACCATCCACAGGACTAACAAAACCATAGCTGCCTCCCCAGAGGATGGTAAAAGCCCGGACTCCCTTTCCTATCCAGTTGTAGGTGATTCTCCATCCTGTTATCCTCTCACAGCACAGCTGACTTCTCCTCAGAATAATGGAAATCGGGCAGAATTACACTTGCAGAAAATGCTCTCTAGTACACTGCAACTATGAGGTATATGTTGGTTGTAAATGCTGTATTGTAAAGGACCCAACATTTTTACTCCTTGGCCCTCCAGGGCTTGTAACGGCCCTGCTGGGTTTGTGTTAATCCCAACAGCCCAATAGTTAAGTCTTTCTACTCTTGCATTTTTTACTTTTCACTTTGTACTAACAAAGAAAGGATTTTTATGTGACAGATCAAGCTTTCAAAGCTCCCCCAAACACCTGCCTTTCACAGCCTGCTGCGGCAAGCAGCTGCCTGCTCTGCCATGCCTCAGAGCAAATGCTGGCTGCAAAGCAATCTGCACACAGCCCCAGGTATGCCCAGACTGGCTTTAAAGCTAAACCTTAACCTCATCAAGAGGTAGCACAACCATGTCACAGCATACTGGGGGGGCAATAAGAAAAGCCATAATGACCCAGTTGGTTCTCCTGCTCCTTTCTGCCTCTCTGATGTACTGAATGTTTACAACCTCACTACAAAAATCTCCAGTAAAGGCTGTAACAGGATGGAGCAACGAAAAGAAATTAGGACACAAGGGAAGTAGATACAGGTTTGGTAATTATACTTTATTACAACTCTAATGCTTTACTTGCTCCTAAAGACTCCTTTAGCTAAATTCGTTTATCCCAAGTGTTTTTTTCCGTACCAACAAATAAACACAGGAAACATGTATATTTTTCTTATTATTTTATTGAAAAGATACATTTAAAAAAATACACAGACATTTTACTATTATGGATTGCAGATAAAGATACTCTAAAAGTTAATTCTATATATATATATTTCCTTTCTTCCACCTGTTGTCCCCATTGTCACATAATGACTTCAATCTGAGTACTGCATATTGATATCACCTTTATAAAAGGGCTGGGGAGGTAAGAAGAGAGGTGAGCTATTACTTCAATATATTCAGTAAACAGATAAGACAGTCAATTATAAATATTTCATGTTCTGTACATTATTGCATTAGGGAGCCACAACATTATGCAGCATCATTATGAAGGAAACTAGTTAGAAATGGAAAAAAAAGGATATTTACGTACAATTACACGGATCCATTGTCTTCTTGAACAATGCATATGAGTTGTGGTAATGTGCAATTGAAAAGCTTTTTTTTTTCTCTTTAAACATTGCTTAGCAACATCAGCAAAGAAACAACGAAAATAAGTTAAAATAGCAAACAAGTAGTAATCTTAACTATGTGTTATATGGCTTTCTAGTTTTAATCTCTCTAAATAAAGTCTGACACAAAAGAAAAAAATTAAAAAGCTTCAGAGCTGCATTGCTTTCAAACAACTGCACAGAAACTAAAAATCTTAAAATCAGACGCAGTACATCTTTAGTACTACACAAGATACACCAGTACTGGGGCCTAGGACAGTACACAATCCCTGTCAACAAGAGCACATTGAAAAGAAAAGGACGCAGTTCATTTGGAGATGTTACCTTCGATCAAGCACTTGGCTCACTTACCTTTTTCCACACTAGATTACACCCCTGTGGTTTTCAGAGAGCTATGAACGTAGGTGTGAGCAAGGAAGACCCTAGTTTTCAAGTCTGTCAGGAAAATATTTTACGCTCCTTGTTGCCAAGGTGCAACATACACATTGCAAAAAATAATAATAGATGCATTAATCTCCAATGATACAATTTTATGAGCAATTAAGTTTTTAGTAAATCACTCTCTATTTGGATTAAGAGGGAGAGAGAGACCAAGAAAGACAGTTGTCTAGATTTCAAAACTCAGTACTGTCAGCGATGAGCTTTATGGTGAAGATGGTTGAGACGTCACACCAGGTGGCGTTTCAAAGGACCCTTTGCTCGCTATTCTTTCACCCTTCCTACTGGCCATAGCTATCTCCCTTTAACACCAAGCTCAGTACGGTGCAAAAAGTATGGAGGCAGGTGTAGCCCGAATGGGCCCGTGGCCAGGCCTGAGCAGGGCTGGGGGGATGGCAGGTGCCTGGAAGAGGGAGGCTGCAGGGCGGGCTGGGAGTGACAGCGCCGATGACACTGCAGCAGCCAGTGGCGAGGAGAGAAATGCAGGGGCCAGTGGCTTGATCATGTCTTTCTGGAATGCAAGCTTTGCCTAGAATAAAGCAAATAAAAGGCAATGTCAGTCCTGTTCTCCACATGCCCATTTTCACAGGGGAAGAATGAACCTCAGCACACAGAGCCTGGTGTCAGCTGTTCAGGAGCATCAACCACACAGCCCTTCACTGCCAAGCCAACCACTCTGTATTCATGCTGCACAAATCTCTACTGTAGGACAGTCAGGCTGCTGTTTAGAAGGAAGCATAATTTTCAAGTGAGCAACAATAAATTATATAGGTCATTCTTGTGTGAGAAACGTTTAAAAAACCTGACTTAAGACTTCAATTTAAAAAGTTAAGCTTTTCACTTGCAAAAATGAATTGTAGAAAAGTACAGTGGCCAAGGTGGGAAACTAATATTAGTTCAGCTTTTTTATCTGCTGATGCAGAGCCTTTCTTATCTACATCCATATATTTTAAAGATCAATACCATAAAAAATTTCTGAAAAAGAAAATCACTCAGCTTATGACCTACAAAAGTGGGAAATATTGCTGAATGTGGAGACTTGGAGAAAGCTTTCAGCATTTTCACTTGCCTCTGTACAATTACAAAAACCCACTAATAGCTCAGCTTTTAAAGACTTTTCACATGTTTACTCTTGCACACACACATTTGCATGTCTCCCTTTCCAGCCTTTAAATTGTTTTTGCATCATAGATGGCATGCACTTTTCCCTAATGAATAAAATACAGGCTGAGTCATGAGTAAATAAACATACAGTCTGTGCTCTGTGCCGCAGCCAGCCTGAACTTGGGCTGCATCAGACTGGCAGAACCAGGTTGGGGAATCCTCAGAAATGCAGGTGGGTGCAAGAGGGGGACAGCTGGGGGCACGGAGGTGGGAGAACTGTTTTGATAGCCAGTGAAAGACACTGCTTGAGCACATAGATAAGCAATCGATTCTCCTAAACAACTGATAACTCACTTGCAGCACCATAATAGATCTGCAGAGCACTCTGTTTTGCAGCATGGAAAGAATGAGCATTAGTATTTTTATTGCTTAACATCATATGTCCTTTTCACTGACTGCATCCATCATAACTAAGGGTTATCTCAGGTACTGAGAATGACAGAGTATATATGTTTCAGACCTCAAGAAGTGCACCAACACCTCAGAGCTGATACCTTTCCATGGGGCGCACAGTTCATTCCACATTCCACTGATTATTCCCTCCTTCCTAACAGTAAATAACACTCCCAGTGTTGTCTGTGTGCCTCAGACAGGGCAGACAGCATACATAAGTATCTTCAAATCCGATCCCAGCACAGAATCTGCCTGCAAGGGCAGAAAGTCCGCTCCACTGTCAGGTCTGTCATGTTCTTGTCTCTGTGAGGTGGGAGTCCCCAAGGTCACAAATTCACATAGTGATGAGAAATAAAAATACTTACTGCTAAAATACTTGGGCTGCGCTGCAGTTTGTTGTAAGGACTGTATTTGGGTTTCATAGGCTTTCCTGCAACTCTGTCCTTATGCCTTCGGCTGGAAATGTGCTGAAATGAACATCCCCACATTTAATTAGCTGTTTAAACATTTCTCAGTTTTGAGTTTGAGACTGATTTATCAGCCCCCAGTTTGTAAGATAAAGTAGGTTCTTTAGAGAGAGCGAAGATGAGTTTTGCTAAATTAAACAAAACAGTTTGGAGCACATCAAACGGAGAATCAGAAACTAATCAAACACAGCAAATTCTGTGATCCAAGACAGGCTCTGCAAATTATTGATATTTTGGTTAGTACTTCCTTTTTCTACTTGATGAGCTTTGAATCAGGCAGAGCTGTAATCACTAGGTCATGGGGATATTCAGAATCAAGTGAACTTCAGTTCTTTGATGCTGTCCGTTTGCATAAATAATTCAATATTAACTGAAGAATGAACTGATTCCTAGGGATAGGTCTACACCACGCAATTTAATACTGCCTTAGAGATAACTGAAATAACCGTGGATGAAAGGACACGTCTACACTGCGAAGCAGCATCCAATTGGAAATTCCAGTCTGGCTATCAAAAACAACATATTTGTATTGCATTGGTCTGAACCCAGGGCTAATTGGCTTGGTCAGAACAGAGCTGTGTTTTCAAGCAGCTGTGCTGATATTCCAGCACTAATGATAACGTCACTGCACACTTCAGACATATCTATGGTATTACTTTCTCACTGACTGTCCTAAGCCAACAGATTCATGTCACATTCTCCTTCTTGGACTTAAAGATTTAAAAAAAAACCAAAACAATCCCAACTGATTAAAGCAGCACCAAAATAGGAATTCAGGGAACCCCAACCCAGGATTTCTTCCTATTGGGAAACCAAAGTTAACATCCTCTATTGAGCCACAGCAAACTTTTAAACTAGATCTACTGTGCTATCCATTGCTACCAACATTTTTTCCACCTCTGCTTTATGACTTGCAAGCTCATTTTTTCTCCAGCTGAAACTGTTACGTGAGGAACTTCTAGAAATAGCTGTGGGCTGATGAAATGCAAGTTCATTTTGTGGGAAAACATCTTACACAGACCTATATCCCACCTATAATATTACAATGGAACTAAAAATCACGAAGAAGCCTCAGGCACATGCAAGCTACCTGTTTAAGCTGAATTTCTGAGTTAACGTGGACATCACAGATTTCACAATGAAATGTCTTGTTCTGCAGTCCTGAGCCTTTACTGCCATTCTGCACCTTCAGCCGGGAGCCGGGTCTGGGGTAAGACTTGATGGGACCAGCACCATTCCGAGCCTCGACCATCGTCTTGTGTTTTGAGCCTAGTGGGCAAGCAGATGTAGGTGAGTTAGATCAGCATCATATAGCAGTATCCGTTAGCCATGGCACTTCTTGTCCCACATTTATCTTCAAGACAGAATACTCAAAACTACCACAGATCAGTATTAGCAATGGTCTTACTTTTGGTCAGCATAGCTCCCACTTCATCAATCCAAAGGGAAACCCAACAAAGGAAGGGTTTATACAGAAAGGGAGCTGGACCACTGACCCTCTGTTTGAGGTCAGTGTGGCCACGTGGCCGACGTGTTTGTGCTTATTCTAACAAAATCCAGGAGCTAGTGGAGCGCAGCAGGAAAAGGGCATGATCCAGGAGTGATCACTCAAAATCTGCCTTGGAACAGGAATCCATGACTAAGCCAGCAGCCACATTACTGGTTATGCGTTCAAGAAAAGACACAGTACAAAGTCTTGTCTTTGTTAGACTAATTTTTTTTTTCTGTGGACTGGGGCTAAAATTCAATCCTTGGCTTGAACTGTGGGAATTGATAAATGGTCAACAAGAAAAAGCTGATATTAAAAGAATTCCCCTGAATCTATGTGATTCTGGAGGTCCAGATCACCCAGAGATTTGAGATGTAGAGGAATTCTATACCAAATGTAGACATGAGTTTTCTGGATTCATCTTTTAGGCCATCATGGCAATTTCCCTTAAGGAAAATTTGCCTTAAGGAAAATAAATCTATACTGACTTCTGAATTTAAGAGCAGCACATACTTATAATAATTTGAATAATTAAAATAGAACAGTGACTGTGGGGCCATCCAGAAAAGTGTAAAATGAGAGAGTGTTTAGGCACACAGTTATTTCCACGGCTTGTCAGCAGAGGTGGTGCTGGAGATTGCAATAAGTATCCTTGGATTTGGAAGAAGTGGCTGCTTTGGCCATTTCAAGAAAGGATTACAGCTGTAAAACTAGTTTAAGTCGTTTGTTAACAAGCTTTGTATCACCAGCACATCACAGAGCAGCCAGAGTACATTAGGGGTTGTTGCTTGTGTCCTTTTAAAAGATTTATCCAAGGAATGAGGACAGCATAGTTAATACTTAACAATCTAAAGATTCTAAAATATCTAGGAAATCTAAGGAGCCCGTACTAAAAATAGGAAAAACATCAAATAACAAAAGTTACTGAATACTGTGCCAGGAAAAGACAGCATAGACAGCTGAAATATGAAAGAGATATGTCGCTCACATTTTAGAAACCCTGGTGCTACAGAGGTATGTTGGAATATGACTAGGTAACATGAACTGTAAGGATTTAAAAAGCTTATAGAGTACATGAAGAACTGCTCTAAAAATGCATAGAGAGCTTTAATGAAGTATCAAACACCACACATCAAATTGCCATTACCAGAAAAGTTTTTGTAACTTGCCGTTGTAAGTTTTAACTAAAAGATTCCAGTAAACTGAGGCTATCACAGTGCCAGAAAAACAGCTTGTTACATCGACCTTTTCAAAAATAGCACACAACTCACATTCTATACACACTCACCTGTATTGTGTGCTTCTAGTTGTGACAGGGAATTCACAGCCACTTTGCATAATGAACAGTAAAGTAGTTTTTTGGCTTTTTCCTCTTCTGACTCAGAGGCTGTGCTAGGAGCCCCATTCGTGCTGTTGGAGGATGCTGCAGGTGTTACAGGTGCCACTGCTGCCACTCCAGTTTTAGGAAGAAAAGCACCCACTTCTGTACTGGAATGCTGACTTGCACCATTGGATTTCACTTTCCCTTTATCTTCTAAAAGAAAGAAAATATCTATGTCAAAAATGTGCTGTGCAATAATCATGCAATCATGCAGTAATAATCCCATGGTTTTAGTGAACCTATCCCAACAGGGGCCTAATTCATCCAATTCTAGACAGGCCAGCAGCATCCTTGAA
Source organism: Pavo muticus (assembly GCA_016647715.1). Classification (NCBI taxonomy): domain Eukaryota; kingdom Metazoa; phylum Chordata; class Aves; order Galliformes; family Phasianidae; genus Pavo; species Pavo muticus. Next base: position 501,792 of record JACDJE010000228.1, on the reverse strand, counting down.
ATCTTGTTAAAATTCAATGACAGAATGTATGTCATTTGATGGAAGGAATGACTTTCTTGGTTTTAAGGTTACCAGTGGGTACCAATGACTTCAGCAAATTCACAGCAGCTGCTGTTGTGCTACAGGTCTTGCCAGCTGCAAGCAACCCAAGGAATCTCCAAGGCAGCCTGGGCTAAAGACTGGAGAGTACGTAGAAACATGCAAGGCTTTGTACCAGAGATTGCAAAAATGCTCCTGAAAAACAGTATTTTGCCTTTGGAATAGCTCAAATTTCTCAGAGTCACTGTGAGGACACTGAAAGACTCCAGCACTGTCTTGACACGTGACATCCCTCCTCTGAGCTAGAGGAGTTCAGTATGGTACAACACTGTACACATAAGCACAGCTGTTAATATTTTTAGATTTTTCAAACAACAATTCCCCATATGTCCGGAGATATGATGGCTCCAATGTGCATTCATCGTATTCCTGTATCATTTCACAACCATTAATCAATAACTCATGTTCCTATGAGACAGGTAGGCAAATATTACTTCATTCTGCAGATGGTGATTGCAAGACAGAGAGATTAAGTGTCTCAACTGTGCCTGAAGAGGCACTTTGTGCCAGAGTCAATATTCAAATGCTCCTTGCCTATGTGGTATCTTACAAGAGCTCATTGAACTCTACTCAGCTGAAGTCCTTGTGACCACAAGCTGTACTGGTATAAGCTCACCAATCATGAACAGGGAATGGAAGTGGGAAAAAACAGCACTTCCCGTATGGGCAGCACTGACAAAATGGACGCATGAAATGATTGCCCTAGGCTGCAACCTGTTGTCAGTCTGAGCAAACAGCTACATCAGCAGAACAAAAGATCACAAACTTCCAACTTTACTAAATAACACTGGCATTGGACCATCTGAATTTTTAAGTTTTTTTTTGTTTGTTTGTTTTTTAAAGTATGCGGAAGGGTACTAGTGATCTAATTTTGCTAGAGACCAACCAAGATCAGCCTTGACATCTCAGCGTGTCCGAGATTAATGCAATACCAAGAGCCAGCTCTACATTTAGGATTACTCATAGTTCAATCACTTGCAGCACAAGCAAAAAGTGAGCACAATACAAAATAGATGGGGCAAAGCATAGAAAGTGATGATGCAGATGAGCATCTTCCCAAAATTAAGATTTCTTGTTTTGTCCGAACAAACTAGAAACTCATATAGCTCCATTTCCATCATTTCCATTGTCTTTTTTTTTCCTTACTCATTGCTTATATTTATATCTCAAAATACCTAATCTCTTGTGAGAAATACCACAAATTTGACATTACTATCACTTTTGCAAGTCCATATGATGACTGTTTCCTCTACTTCAGAGAAAAAAATCTGGAAAGGGATGAGAAGAGCACTCCTTATTCATTCATCCATAGCAATTAATATTTAAATGGTTTTGGTGAGCTGAAGTAACATCTTTAATCTTTCTTTATGACCACTGCTAGATTCTGTCTTGACTTACACCACATTTTCTCCTCATTAAGCCGTGACACTTTCAGCATCCTTCAGATTCAAAAGAATGCTTTCACGTATTCAGTATCTGCAACAGGAACCAATTTTTATCATGGAAGTACAACACCTCTATAACAGCAAACTATTAAAAACTACTCTGATCCCATATGAAACTTACGGTATAATTTTAAAAGTGTTGAACCAATTTAAAAAACAGATATTATTTTTCACACTCCATTATTGTTAAATATGGGCCCTTGCAATTTATGCATACAGACACCGGACTCAACAAGTAACATCATTCCATGCATCTGGCCAAGACTGTGCAACCAAGACTTCTGAAAAAAAGACTGTACTCCCTGCAACAAACACTTGAAAGTGCATAACAACTATGAACAGGCATTTTGATACTCAAGCCCACAGATTCTGGCAGTTTTCCCAGAACTGCATTGAAGTACATCAATTTTAAATTGTTAAAAACTGGGAGAAAGGAAATTCTAATAAAAGAATTGAATATATTTTTAAATAGCTATAAAAATACTTTGAAATTGCACAATATGAACTATACAAGACAAAATGATCTAGTATGAAGTCTACTATTAGGATTGAACTTATGGTAAAGACAGATTCTGAAAGTATTTTGATTGATAAAGTAAGACAGAAGAAAGTGATGTTAAATCACAGCTCACAGACTATTTAATTTAACACTACTATAGTAATCAGTTACATCTGCAAAAACTTCAAACATTGTATGACCTATGAGTATTCATAAAACAGAGAGTTTTGATAAATCGCATCTGCTGACATTCTAAATTAAACAGATTTCAGTATGGAAAGTTCCCAATCATGCTAATATCTACTAGGGAAACATGCTGAACTGCTGCCATTTGTGAGCTCACATTACAGAAAAATAGACTTCTTGTTGTTCTACACAATACTCTGCCAGATTGCAAGTGGCATCACATCCAGAGGTGTGGGGGCCTGAATCCAGCAAAGGAAGGTCCTTAGTATTTTGCATTTCAGACCATAAAAGAATAAGACAAGATTTGGAATAAGAGAATACAGCTCTGGATTTTGCCATCGGGCACCTGTGGAATATTATCCTAAACAATGGGGGTAAGACCTAGTTCACAGAGGCCACTGATCACCATCAGTGACAGCTTCCCATTGCCAAAGCTAACAGCTGATTGAAAAGTTCCAGACTTCATTTCCCACTCCTCACTTTGCCAGCCACCATTAAGGGACATTCAGTTCCCAGCCTCAAATGTCTGCTGATGCACAGTCCGTCAATATTTAAAATATTCCCAAGATTTACAGTGCTTTCACTCTTCCTAATACAAAGTAATTCTAGAATATATAATGTGTAATCTCCTGTCAAGAAAAATTCTGGAGAAGTGAAGGGGAATTACCAGCTTCCAGCTAGGCAAAATGCTGTCAGCATCTCAGCTTTTGGAAAGAACCACAACTCATGTAATACCATCACTGGGAGAGCTTCCTGACACCATCAGCTCCTCATCCATGTGACTATATGTGTAAGTGGAGAGACACATGCCCCCTTTATGAATTGATGTTTCCTTCCACTGTTCTAAGTGCTTAATGCGGAATATCTTCAAAAATCGTAACAGTGATGTTATTAGGCAGTTTAACTCCTACAGAAAGTACACTGAGATAAGTGCATATTTATCTTTGCACTGGGACCAGAATAGTTTATTTTTTCTGTTTTCTAAATCAGAAAATTGCACTTCTCCAGATGGGCTTTGGATAATAGCTTATTGTTTTCAGTCTACAGAATTTAAAACACCATTACCTACGGCTTTGTTTGGGACAGAAATGCCTACTAAGTATTTAAACGTGCAAAGCAGATCAGATGTAAATACAAAGCAGGAAGAAGTCCATTCTTATTGTACTTATATCAAATTACATCTCCGAGCAGAAATCAGAGAAGACGCTATTTATGCCTGCACACACACACATACTTCCAAACTGTGCTCACTGTACCAAATACATGAGGCCTATTCAACGTGGCTGAGGATCAGAGTCCTCTTGCTACTTCCGAAGGCCAGTATTAGTGAGCAAGGGCCCAAATTTGCACTGATTTCCACCTGGGCCAACCCCACTGAGCACAGCAGAGCCGGGCAGGGGCCAAACCAGCACGAGTGGGCGTATCCTGCCCAGCAAACATGCAAGGGGCTATTGAACGTCTAAACTGTACTGCTGCACCATACTGGACTATGCTTGTTTTCCACACAGAAGGATCATATTTCATCTGTGCTAAATGCCTCTCTTTAAATTAAGTCTCCCTTTTCCTCAGGACTCAAGAGAAGTAAATCTGTGATTCATTTTGAGTTCTTACTGAAGCCTGCATTTATTCTGAAAGAGAGCCCAAGGAAAAAGTAAAGCAGCTAATTAAGTATTGCTTTGGGCTCAGTAACATCAATGCTCTTGTTGCCTACTTACATTGTTTCAATTCCACTTTGAAGTTGTTCTCATGTATTTGTGCTTTTTTTGCCTCATATCTGCATCAGCACCATGCTAGAATTCAAGGCTTATTTATCTAATTAGCAGCACCTCATTTCAGCTTTACATGTCCAAGACAGACAACAGCATAGGATAACATCTGACAGGCTCACACCTGGTTCCAGCTCCCTCCCAGCGCAGGACCAGCCCAAGTCGTAGGTCGTGCTGCTCTCTCTGCTGTTGCTATTGCATAGTTTATGACCCACCTGTTAACGCTGAAATCCTACTCCAGGTAAGCATGTGAAGGGGCAAAACCACTGCCATACACCTTCTTCCCTGTGATACAGCCTGCTTTGCCTTTGTGCAGCAGTTTCCTCTCCTGGTTCCAGGCAACAGTGTGTGAACGCTCTGCCCCATGCAGAGATCAGCTGTTGATGAATGCCACACAGAAAGCAAAGAGGTTTTTTTTTTTTTTCTTTTAACATTTAGCAGCTTGGTTTACAAGGTATTTTTAAAGAGAGTACATTGTGTTTGTGGTTCATGTCAAGAGTTCATAATATTATAGCATATGTATTTGTACAGTATCAATTTGTATCTTAAAATCATCTCTTGTCATACTAAAATGTACCAGTAGGTCTTGCTTTTTACTGTTCAGAAACCACCTTCTTTTTTTCTTGTATAAGAGTGATGATTTCTGTGCACATTACACAGAAGTTCCAATTCGGACTTTATGCTGAAAATGTAGGTGCTATTAACAATGAAAAAGTAACTCAAAATTCAGATTTTTAATTCATATTCCTAACAAAAATTAAAAAAGCAGAATTCTAAATTCCACATATAAACTAAGAAATTCAAATAGCTATTCTATAGTATATAGGTTTTCTGTATCACTATTTGTAATTGCTACTTACATCCTACAACATGCTCACCTGCACAGTTTTTATTACTGAAGATACACAGAATGTATATTTACAATAAACTTCTGTTTCACAGCAGCTTGTTTAAGTAGCAACTGAAGTTGTGCATGAAGAAAATAAAGTACAACTTTATCACTTTATGGTTGTCAATCTCATGCTACCAGAGAGCAGATGATGCATGGTTAGTTCCAATGCTTTTGGTGCTATCAGGCATGTTTACGGTGCTTTGCTACAACACTGCATCTCTACTGAAAGAACAACTGTTCAAAATGCAGGCAGTTTGATGAGTCTAACACCTTAAATTAATTTCTGACTCCACCATTTGTTACGGTACCTAAAACCAAAAGTGATTTTTGAGAGGATGTGTTTGTGTTTTATTTATGGGTTTCACAGCACTGATCCTTACTAGTTTTATGCTGTCATTAGAAGTGTGGCACAAATATTGTCTTACAACAGCCCTGAGTTCACATGTGCTTTTCTGGTCCAAAGTGCTGATTTCTGAGACTAATTTGGACTCTGAGGTAAAGCAGGCATATCTCCCAAGCCAGCAGAGCTGTATGGAGAGAAACCAATTCTCAGGTTCTGCCTGTAATGTCAATAGCTCCAAATATGACTATGAATATTGGGCTGCATTAAACAACGTATGAAGCATTCAGTGACTGCAGAATGGGAAGAGGAAATCAATCACATTGTCAAGCTTGTATAAACATTCTCTCCCTGACCAAGTGTATACCAAAGGTAAAATCATTTACATTAATTACGGCCATAAATAATACAAGGAACTTTGCTGAAAAGCTCATCACTGTAGTTAAATTGCCATCCATAAAGACAGAGTAAAAAATGTATCAATTTAAAGATAAAATTCTAACTCAGTTAAAACTTGGTATTTTGGATGCTTGGCACGTCTGATAGAAAAAATAAGAAGTGACACTTAGTTTCTTCCTACACTATATTAAATACAGCCATTGGTAATGCTGACAAGAGGCCAGCTAGTTGATATTACTGCAACCCATTATTTGACCTTGCTGTTGTAAGCTTTCTGCACACACAACAATAAGACAGTCCCCAGACCAAATGATTTGCAGCTTAAGAGCAGAGATCACAGCTGAAGACAGACAGATATGAGAGAAAGAACAACAGGTCATCAACAGAGGCATCAGTGTGGCAGCCTAACTTCTCACAAGCTTTCTTCTGCTTTTCTGTCCATCACATTTTACATACACACATACACACACACACATACATACATATATATATATATGTATATGTATATAAAATTCAGAGGTGACAGTAGCAAAAATAAGTTTGGCAGCTGCTGGTAGGATGATTTTCACAAACAGAAGGACCAGGAAAGGTGCAGAGATGGTCGCAGTGGCTGAGGGGTGGAAGGTGCAATTCAGCATCTTGAAAGCACACTACAGCAGTCTTACAGAACACAGTCTTATGGAGAACTCTGAAATTGAAGGACATGAAGAGTTTGGAGAAAGAAAATCAGTAGTTTTAGCTTGGGGAGAAAAAAAATGAAATAACACAGAAGATCTACTGCTTTCTTCCCTTTCAGAGCCCAGGAGAATCCCTGCAGCACTGGTTCTGAGCACACCTGACTTTGACTCAGCTGCATTTGCTAAAGACAGGGAAAAGAATGCCGCTGTGAAAACAAAAAATCATGAAAAATATCAGCAAGAAACAGTTAAAGGAAGAAAGAACTGGACATTAGAAACTACACCGCAGAAATACTGCAACAAAATCCAAAGCATTTAAGAGAAAATCTTTAAAGTAGAGAGATCACAAGTCAGAGAGGTTACAAGCCTGGATGAAAGTCATAAAAAGATGTTAAAAAACCCATGAGAAAATAAAACAAAGGTGGGAAAAACATATTTATCCACGTTGTACTCAAAGGATTGCCTAAGCAAACTCTAGGATCTACCCTGGGATATAGGTTTGTGCAAAGGAAGACGATCTGTATGTCAACATACTGGAAACAATAGTTGCTGTAGTTCTGTTTGTCTTGAAATAAGATACAGAGGGAGAAGATCAATGACAGAATTAATAGAAAGACAAGAAGGGCCTTCCTCAGTACATCAGCAGAAAAACTCTACTGAATAGAAAGGCAGACAATAGCTCCAGTGAAAAAAGCAAGCATCAAACCATTGTTCTTCTCAGAAAGTCTTATCTTCTGCTGGCTCACACTGTTATAAAGGAATAAAGCATGCATTTAAACAATTAATTATCCTTTTTATGAGGAAAAATATGAACACTATGAGTAATATATGCCATGAAAGCAATAGCAGGAAAGCAATTAAGTCACTAGTGGTCATAACCTTCACAGCATTTGCAGGCATTTTGTCCTGCACCTCACCACTCATTGCTCAGAAAAAAAACAGCCCACAACAAAGAGCATTAGATTATTTCTTGCCACTCATTAAGACAGAGTTAGCTAACTTTGATAAGGGATTTTGAAATCTTTCTTTGTTTTATCTCCACATTTGCTGAATAATGAGACTCTAATGGCTGCCAGACAAAATATCTACTATCTCACCAGTTGTGCAGTCTACTGAGAAATGAGGCAGAAAAACCCGTAGGGCTCTGTTCTAGAAAAATTCCACTGCAAACCTACATGCAAATCAGATGGCACAGTGGATTTGTTAACCCTCTGATTACCTTTAGTTCTCGTAAAATGCTCTTCCTTGTACCAAAGGCCCATCTGAAAAATGACTAGGCTTCATATAACGAAAGCTTGTTACATGAAATAAATCTGTTTGATACATTCTAAAGAAAACCAATTTTGTTTCTACACAAAGATGAGAAACAAATGGAAGCTATAAATATAACGCTTTTCATTTCAAGCACAAATGTGCACTGAAATAAGCTACAACATATTTTGTCAAGATACTAAAGCTACATCAGGAAATGTCTGGATGGCTCTGCAATATTGAGCGAGCTCTGTAGCTAGACTGATTATTTGATTAACTGCATCACTACTCTCCAACTGGCTGAGCTGAAGTAGCATTTTCATTTCAGAAGTATTGCTTGCTTGGCTGTGGTACAACAGTGATGTTGATACTTAATTTCTTGGATATTTTATTTCTGACTTGGCATAGCAAAGACTCTTACAAAGGAACCTGTTCCTTTTTCAGGTAACAGAAATATTTGCAACTAATTGGATTAAAAATGCAACATTATCAAGTTTTGGTTTTGAAATTTGAGATGGACTTAATTCTTAAGGAAAGGGACTAATGAGAATAAGAAAATATTCAAAAGTCCATGTGGGTCTGAATGTGCAAAATCTTGCCTTGCAAAATTTGTTTCTATACCTACCCATATGTCTTCTTGAACAGAGAGAAGCCAGTGTTCCTATTACTGGGTGCCTTTGAGATGATCCTACTGTATCACCTACAGTTTTTAGTCAATTCTTTGCATACTTGTGGCTATTTTTCCAGGTATGCCGGTACATACATAAAAAAAAAAACATAAATCAAAGTAACCATTTAAAAGTTACATCTCAACAAGGAGAGCTCACATTACAAAAATCCCTCTGTTCAGGGAGTATCCTTAAAGGGAGAACGTCCCGCAGCTTTGCATTCCTGGGTCCTGTTGCTCTATGCCAAGCCAATTTTTTTTTAAAACTATTTTAAGCTTTCATCTTTTCTGAGCCATGCCAGTCTGTATTGGCCAGGATGTACAAATTTAAAACAGACTTGGAAAACTTTCACACAATTTGGGCAAAGTTTGAAATATAGTATACGATCTGTTATTACAAAATGTGACTCTAATCCATGCTACAATAAATCTTTTAGCTGGTAGAACGTACCTTTCTCTGACATCAGACATCTATTGTTCAGTAAATATTTTATATTCCCATTACAGACTGACACATTTATTTTACTGGTACAGGAATGCAAGATTTTCCACAGTACTGTTTTGTCTTTTTAACATTTTAACAATATAAGCATATTTAGAAAAATTATATTCAAGGATTATAACAAACATAGCATATTCTACCTAGATATCCCTCACATCCTAAAAATGCTTTGGATCATCTCCTCAGCTATAAAATTAATGTTATGTCCTCCATCCGTGAACCTGAAATATATTACTAGAAATACATTTCCCTTGCATTTTGTGCTTAAATAATCTTAAAATTCTACCCACAGCTGCTAAAGTGCTTTGGAACTCAATATAAAATTTATGGGTGTCTAAATAAATGAATCAAGAAGTGCTGACATTCTGCATACAAGTGCATTCTCACAGGCCTGTGTCTGAACTACTGATTCAGTACTTGCCTAGACAGAGCTGCAACTGAAGCCAACTATGAAACACTCATCTTCATTTTAGTTAAATTACATCTATAATTGTGCATTCCCACTGATTTCAGTGGCAGGTCTGCCTGAGGACTGTGAGTATTCAGTCATGCTTTCAAGATTTATCCAATAAATTGCATATAATTTGCTTAACAGACATGGAAGTATTTTCACTCTCCTTGAAAATAAGGAATAAGGAAATAAAACATAACCTATTGACCATGTATGCACTTTTATGCTACATTTTTTTAATGCACATTTCTCACACTAATTCAGTAATGCAATAGCTGTAGAATTATAGGCAGAAGTATAAGGAGGATTTTCAAAAGACCTATTTTACTGTCTAATGTGTCAGCCACAGACATCTTTGCTTTGGTTTTGATTCTGGATTTCTGAACAAGCATTTGGACACTATATTCTAAATGCTGCTACCGTGTTACAAAAATGAAGGTAAATATAAGTAAAAATAATGTTTACCAAAAAAAATCTAGATGTGTGAAAATTGCTACTAGATTACACTTAGAGGTCTTTAACTATTCAAGAATAGTTGGTGAGAAATACAGAAAAAAGTCACTGGTGAGACTGTTTTCCTCACTTACAAGTACATGTTTTCCAGAAAAAAAAATGGTTCTGAAATAGAACATTTATCTGGTTTAGAGGCTAAACCAAAACATCCTGAAGTGACAGCCTCGAGTCCAACATATTATTTTATATTTGGAAACTAAAGTCACTGAAAGACCTTTCATTCTCACATTTTAGAGACAACAAAACCTCTTACTCAGGCAAACTAGACACAGATAAAATTCTATTCCACTACTAACTGTAGTAATCACCAGCATTCTGCTATTTATTCCTTGGTTATGTGAAAAAGCTATATCTGGCATCAGAAGCATGGCCTTAATTCTTCAGCAATATATTTCTTTAATAAGGAAATATTAAGTACAGATAAAGCTACTCCCTCCCAGGCATGTTAAAAAACAACAAAACCAGCAGCTGTCTTTATTGGGGAGTTTTCCTTCCTAACAAATTTAAATGTCTAATTTCAGTCCATCTCAGATTAAGAGAACTTCCACTGATTTGAGTTCCTTAGTCATCTAAGAACAAACCTTGTGCTTGGTTCACAAACAAAATGTTTCTTATGCAAATAGTAGCTAGTTACCATCAGAACAACCACCATCTCGAGGAAACAGAAAAGGATATATCATCTCTCTCTTTTGGAAATTTTACACAATCCCAATCTATAACCCTCACCTTTTCAGATACCTCTGGATCTTCTTCCAGGATACAAGTGACACTGGCATCTCAATCCTACACTTGCTTTTTGCTAGCTGCTACTTTTTAGTCTCACTTTTCTCCTTTCTCCACTTTTCTCACCTGAATACTCAAGAGCTCTTGTAATATGTTGCAAAAACAACCATAACAAAGAATGACATCACACATAATAGTTCTGGTAGGTAGGGATCATAGTGCCATCTCTCTGGCATTATGTTCTCTATGGAAATACACAAATCTATTTAATCATCTGCTAGTAGGTTGTGAGGTTCTATATTCATTTATCATTCCGTTATCATTCAAAATAATCTTTGGATATTCAACAGGCATCATTAACAGAACAAACAAGAAAAACAGATGTCTGATGTAAGAAGAAAAGAGCTGCTGAGCGATTCAATGTAAGTGAATTCCTTAAATGACTGTAGATATATAACTAAAAAAACAGTAGTTGAGACCATCCCTAGGCTGTGCCTCGAAGTCCAGCTACATTAGCAGAATCAGTCTCATTTAGTCTAATGTCTGTCCTTCTTTTTACTCAAAGTAAGAAAAAATATGCATGATTTTAAGTATTAAAAAGTATTAAAAAATTATTCAACAGAATTCCAATTTTTATAACTGTAAGAAGTAATAACATTTCACTGCATTAGTGATGTACACATGAATGTTCTAGCACACATCAGAGTACTCCAAAAGAGTCTTATTTAATTTTACAATGTATTTTTTAATGCAGAGCTTCTGCTTTTATATTATGACAGGAGAAGAGGCTTACAGTTCCTACAAAGCAATCTCCAGCTTATGCGTCCTTCTGATTGATATAATGACTGAAGAAAGGAAATGTTGACCTTTTTCAGTTTGAACAGGCATTGCAACAACTCATCAATTAATTGTGTCAGTCACAGAGCTTATTTTTCTGTTAATGGCACCTGTAGTCATTTTCAGTTAAGGTGGGGATTTAGATCTGGGTGAGTTATCATTATTACAGGCTGACTGAAGAAAGACCTTGAGTCCTCCAGGAGCTGTTAGGAGTTCATCAACACCAAACTGCAGAATGACTACTCAAAGTACAGAAGCACATGGAAAAGTTTAGAATTTGAGCATTGGCAGGAAGAATTTTAAAATAAGCAAATCAAGCAACATGGCTAAGGGAGTGTCCTGATGGTGGACTTGCGAAACAAGAACTAAAGCCTCTCTTGGGACATTACATTTCATTCGCAGCTGATGAATAAACTGCACCGGTAATTGGGACAGTGGGGAACTCCAATCCATTGTAATATGCCTGAGTAAATGTGATTTAACATGTTGTACTCTACTATTTAGGAATAAAAGGGAAAAAAAAAAATCAGTTTTATTGTCAAAGCACCCACAGAAAAGCCCTCAATGAATTATAAACCTTAGACAAGTCCTCAAGGTCAACTTTTCTAATAAAGCTTGGAGCTGCCAGTCCTATCTAATAAGCCAACTTATTACTGTATGTCTACAAGACAAAGTAGCACTTCTGTTGATCAACACATCTAGGCTGTTTTCAAAACCTGAGCTAACTCACTGGGCAACTCTAGCAGGCTGGAATAACTAGGGTAATTCCTAAGGGTCCCAGCTGGAACAAACAGCAGCATTCCAGTTACATGACATCACTGCTGTCCTCACCATACACTGCAGACCAGCACAGGACTGCCCGTGCATTGTCACGACACTGTGAACTTGACATTGAACTGCCCTGAGATGCACTTACAGAACAAAACCATAGCGAGAGGAGCCAGAATTTGAAACAGGCCCAGAATTCAGCCTGGTTACATGCCTGATATTGCAGATACACAAGATGAAAAAAAAGGACTTTTCAAAGAACATACAAAGGGATCATTTGTAACACATCCCAGGTAGCAGAGCCTGCAGATCTTACTTGAATGAGAACTGTACTTGAAATGTGCATCTATATCATTTCACAAACAGCTCTCACTGACACATGGGAAACAGATCATATCCAGAATGGCTCAAAGACAGAAAAAGGCTTTATTTTTCTATCCTGGTTTTGACTTTTGAGAAGGTTAAAACAGTTGCATTTACTGTCTGAGTTTTATATCAAAGCAAAATGCAAAGGAAGTAATAATGCATCATCTGTCTGCTTCACTTTGAACAATTTATTTTGATTTAGAAGTATGATCAAAGACTTCATCTTTGTTTGATAAGTAAATAGTGACATTTCAGTCCATTTATTATCGTACATATTCCTGAAGGACGTATCACTGTAAGCATATCTCTTCACAGTAGACGATGCTAGGCTGGGACCACAGACCCCAGCTTCTGTTACATCCTCAGAGCCACATTTAAAATGTACTCAGCATATTCTAAACTCTGCTGTGTATTTGTTGCTGCCCGTGCCCTTTTCTAAAGCTGTGCATTCTAATGGAAATACATATATGTGCATATGTAAATTACATGTGTCTGTGTACAATACAGTAACACAATATCTTTCAGTCTAAAGGACCTCACTAACCACTGAATGGGGTCTCCCTCATACATGCACACTTCTGTGTGAAGCCATCCTGAAATCCTGGGATTCCACAGGGAGGGAAGGTAATCTTTGCCCGACATGAAAGAGCAGCTCCCAGTCCTATTAATGCTGCTGCCTTGTAACTATGCGTCAAAGCACCAACAAAAAAGTTTGCAGTGTCACAGCAGTGCAGTCCGAACCATAAACATACCCACTTACCTGAGGGTGCAGTAAACTCAGCATCAGTGTACTACAGCTTTATCAATGCATGGTTGCTGACGATCAATTTACAAAAGTTATTTGAATCGTATTGTATTGTTAACAGCAGCAGAGATCACCCTCTCATACAAATGGGGCATCATCTTACTCAGACCAGGTTCCAGAGTACATCTGGCTGAGGCAAGTTCTATCTGCAGGAAGCCACATCCTCCTCAGAACTCCTCAAAACACCTTAAATATTAATTTAACTGCTGTAGCTCTACCACCAGTCACACTTCCCACATTGAAAGGAGTGGCTGGTAGATTCATCACACAAGTTGAGCTAATGGTGAAGTTATTTTTCTGGATCTACTACTTCTGAAAAGTAGCATTACATCCAAAACAGTTGTGTCTGACCCACAAAACATGTGGCTTTGCAGCAAACTTGACATTTCAGCTCAGTATATAGCAACTGTTCTGTCTAGAGAGCTCCAGGGCAGACATCTACATGGCAATCAAAATGACAGCACATCAGAAAAGCTGTGAGTCATGCCTGTTGTGCCCTTTTATTAGCAGACATACATAACATAATAGTAAACCGAGCTTGTCAATGCACTATGCTACTTCCTATCCATTCTTCATAAATACCAGCACTAGTGTAACAAGTAACAAAGGAACATAAACTTAAAACTCTTTTCCTTTTTTAGTTTCTCATCCTCTCCTTCCATACTCAAGGAAAGGACAAGGACACCAAGAATGACTTTCTTTTTTTTTTTTTTTTTAAATGAACACTTCTCAGGAACCTAACAATCCTTACAGCGGTTAAACAACAGTTCCACCAGTGGTGGGATATAGCTCCTTCAAGCAGCCTGTCCTTCCCCAGGCTGGAAGACAGCATTACACTGAATTGCCACTGTGATTTATTTCAAATGTAGAAACACTTGCGGTGGTATAATCCAACAGATGGCAATCTGTTGAATTTGTGTCAAGTAATTAATAGCATATAACAACATAATGTCAAAACAGGTACAATACTGCAATATCAGGAGCAGGTTTCCCTTATTGTTGGCTAGATTATTTTATCCCCTCTCAAAAAGTGAACATAATGAAGTGAAAGATTTAGACACATTCTACAGAGAAGAAAATTAAGTCAGGGACAGACCTTGCAGTCTGGCCTAAGAGACACGTAAGACAGTGCTAGACTTACAGAAAATAGTTGGAAAGGAAGATAAGGGAGTTGGTAACAAGGCTGCAAATTGTGTTACTGACACAAGTAGGGCAGGGGGCGCATAGCACAGCTACGTGCTCACAGCATGTATTGCAGTATGTTAATTCCTCTGAAGTTTTAATGGAAATCTTCCTAAACAGTTGTCTGAGATTTTACAGTTTACACCTGGAATAGTAAGCTGTTTTAACTGAAGCTATCTATAGTGTTACAGAGAGTAGAATATTTATCAAATATTTTAAATCTCTTCCCATTTGATAATGCACATTTTATTTAGAGCAGATGGTAGTTTGCTACCGTTTTACAGTAACTTGGCTTGTTTCCCTGAACATACTACTGGATTCATGTTATCTCACTCAAATCTGAGGTGTGATTTTCTAGGTGAATCATCCCAAAATTTGGCACCCATCAGCACTGCTAAGGACCCAAAGATGGTTTTGCTTATGTGGAGAAAAACAGGGAAACAAATAGCCATTGTTATGGAAATTTGGGTGTTTTTTTTCCCCTTTTATTTTGATAGAGAACCATTTCTGCCAACCATTCTATGGAATCTGAGTCAAGATCAGCTCTGTCAAAGATAAATGGTTAAGTGGCTACCAAAGCAGCAGCAAGCTTATCACACACAACCAGCTGATCAGACCAACAGTTGGTTAACCCACAGCAGGTGTTCTCTCCTGGATGACTAGTGCACTATTTCAGACTGTCAGCGAGTTCAGGAAATTCTCTTGTTTCACTTGGTAACACAACACTGACAGAGCTGAAAGTGGCTCAAACAACTGCACTGCAATTAGTGTTACTGATCTTCCTTAGATTACTGACATGGGGGGGAAAAAAAAAGATGTTAAAGCACTAACGAGCTGTGGAAATCAGGAAATAGCTGTGTCATGAGGCTTCACTACCTTTCTGTGGGTGTGTTTCTTACTGGAACAGTATTATTTTATTCAGAGGGGAAACATTTTTTAGAGAAATTTCTTGTGCCTCAGCTAAACGCACACATCTCAGACTTGACACCCACCCACATCCATTACTACTGCTGCATGAATAACATAGTTTATATGAGCAAATTTGATAAGAGAACATTAACTCACCAAATGTCAGCATTCAGATGTGGGGAAAAAAAAAAAAGCCTTCATAACATTAAAATTGATCAATTCCATACAAGAAAATATAATAAACAGTTTGGAAAAGACAAGATATGGATCAGTATCATGCAGTAAGATTCTTTCATACACGCATCTACAAAAGGAGAAAACAAAGAATGTATAGAACAAAAAGCTTTCATTGACCTGATTTATCAGAGATGTTGGCTGTGACTGGCGTGGAGCAGCTTGGATTAGCCTTTGCGCTGTCCTTCGAAGACCCAACTTTTGGTTTATTTTTCGTTGCCTCTAGTGCTTTCACCTTCTTGGCATGCTTACTTCCTTTGTAGTGGGCCTCGGCCTGGCTCTACAAAGGAGAACAAATCAGGCTCACTTTTTTTCTGTACTTTTGTATAACGCAGTGGATGATAAGGCAGAAAAGTGACACTTTCAATAGTAGGCACCATATTATTCCACCTGAAAAATTATAGTAGCATTACAGTAACAGTTCTCCTAGATGTAATTTCTCGTACGTTCAAACAACAGGATTTTAATGAACAGTACATGTTTTTGTGGAAAAAAAGGCATCAGGATTAGATACAGCTCTGCTACTTCTAATCTAATTCCTTGCTTCCACGCTGCTTAAAGATTTAAAGAGCTATACAAATGTAAACGTGCCAAATTTAGAAAGATGCTACTCAATTTTTATGAACTGTTCCCTAGTCTTTATTGCTTGTAGTTAGAAACATGTATCATCCTGTAACATGATTAAATAATCCATTTTTTCTTTCTGTTTGATCTAGCGAAGAAGTCAAAGTATTTTCATTGTTACACTAACAGGAATTGAAACAGGCATTAATGATATTATAACTTCACTATTAGATCAAGCAGAAAGGGATAAAAAGAAGAATCACCATACCTATAAACTTCAATAGACCCAAGTGAAACACAGGAAATGAAATATTTATCAGTCTTCATTGTTCTATAAATTACCTTGCATATATATATAAATATACATTTTCTTTCCAAAGACTAAGAAAATGGGAACCTGAAGGACAGGAAGTAGAGAAGCTCCTTTTCTTTCTTTTCTTTTCCTGCATTGAAGCACTGTATGTATGTATTCTTATTGCTCTGCCCAGATAGAACCGCAGAAATAGATACCAAGATGCAATGTTGACTTCACCTTTGTCGTAAAACTATCTACAGAAACTAGCTTAGTGTTTTTGAAGTTGCACCGCTAAAGACACAAACAAATGCTTGTTGTTCAGTGATTTTAAGTCCCCCTTTGTTCTTCCTAACTGTCCATAACAAACTACCTTGACAAGTCAGGCCACTTCATTAGCTGCAAAGCCTAGGCACTACAAGCTTAATCCAACCTCAAAGTCTGGACATTTCCACTAATGCCTTTCAATGCTTTTCTTGACACAGTTTCATACAAAACACAATCTATTTTAATAACATTTTCCATCATACTATTCAGCATTGCATTTTTCCCATTTCCAAACACAATGTTTTCTTAATGATTTGAGAGGTAGTACTAGGTGCCTCTATTGAAGGTTACATATTAACTATAGAAGTTAATATTGTAGTTCATTTCAAAGTAAAATGCTTGGAGAAAGCATGCTTCATGTAGCAAGATGACCACACCTTGGCGCCTGGCATATAACAACATCAGTGCAAGGAAACTTCTGCTAGTCCATGCAAAAACACTTTCTATCTTATTTAGTTCATTGTGTTAAATGAAACAAACTACATGCTCTATAAAAAGCAATTATGGGATCCAAACATCTCGGATGTTAGAAAGATTGCTGCCATAATGAGGAAATTGTCATAAGGACAGCAGAAATAGGCATTACAATACAGTCACCTTGGGACAGCATGTAATAAACATTTTATTGTATGGAAGAGCATAAGTGAGCAGTAGAAACAGCTGGACTAGACAACAGAATAGACAGTTTGGTGGAGTCTTCACAAAAACTATATGCACCATTAAAACTAGTGGAGAACTGCAGTTAAAACAGAGGATGAAGTTATTACACACTGAAGCTCTGTGATTATATACCTTGTGAAACAGTGCTTTCTACCTCAAAAGGACAGCATGTATAGTGACATGTTGTGGCTATATTTTTTTAAAAACGGATTGCAGTAAGCAAGCATTCAGTAAGAAAAGCTCCTAGATAAACTTTACTTTGAACTTTCCTTTGAAATTGAGATTATTTTCAATCTTTATTATAAAAACATCAGAGGTTCTATTCATCATTTGCTATTAAATTATATGACGATTTTAAAATCTTTGGAATTTAAGACACGTACAAACGCAATTTAAGTATTATAAAGAAAAGCTACACAGCTATACCACTACTAATACGTGCACTACTTAAAGGGACACTTGTCAACTTCTGGGTTGGAGCTCCTCAGCTCTGAGCGAGGTAGAGGAGTGCAGATTGTTTGCACCCTGTTAGTGCAGTGCACCTTAAGCAGGAGCAGGAGCAAAGTACTATCACCCTGCCTCTCTCCACCTTTGCCAACTTTGCCCATTTCTCTGCACTTTGCTGTTGCTACGTGATGAGCTAGAAGGAGCATCAAGCATAAAAAAAATTAAATCAACTATTCACAGGCTTGTACATATGTACAGAAATCAAAGCTCAAAATTGAGGGGTGTGTATACCCTTTCCATTATCATATTTTTTATTTCCAATTACAGCAAGGACAAGGCTCTCCCACTGGAGTGCTCTAAAGTTGATGATGTCCCTTTAAATAACTGAACTCTGCTCCGTGTGCACTGTGCTGTTGGTAGGACCATGTACTGCCTGGGGCCAAAGCTACGACACAGGAGACATAAGTGCACTCAAGAGAAAGGCTTAGTCAGTCAAATCCTTGATAATAAGCCTTTCTGCTGATATTTGCAATAATAGTGTCAGCAATATCAGTCAGAACCTACGATAGTCTTTGATTCCCTTCATTCAATCCTCACATAGTGTACATGAGACCTGTTGAAAACAAATAAGCCCAAGCAGAATTAAAATTAAGACTTTCATAAACACAAAGCAAAGCCCCCTGGATTGTGCCAAATGGCCTCACCTTTGATTTAAATTGCAAAATTACTATCTTTACACTAACAAATCCATGGTTGTATATTATATGGCCCAAAGGTGCAGCTGTGACCACCTAAGCATAGTGTCCAAAAATGCCAGTCTTCCCCAGGCTGCTCGAACCAGTCCTTATTTTTGGGTGGTGGGCAGAAGAACTACATTTGGTAAATTTTTTCAAGCACATTCTATTAATTTTTACACTGAATTTGTCTAGTCTCAGCTTCCAGCCACTGGATTTTGTTAAAACTTTGATTCTTAGGCTCTTTTAACACATGTTCTGTTCATGAAAATATAAATACTGTTTTCAAACATAAAGTCAGAGGAGCATCCCTTGGGGTGTTGAAATAATGTTTTCAGAGGTATCTGCAATTCAGAGCTTGCTTATTACCCACCATGAAATAAATCATTTGATTCCATTGCTTTTGGTAACGAAAATGTGGGAACAACATGGAACAGAACTTCCTTTAATTCTTACAAAAAAATGATTACTCTCTATAATTTCCTGGAGTAATGGTAAACAAAAGAAAAGGGCAGCCATGGCAGTCTGAAATTAGAAACCATGTTATGATTATTCTTGGTACCAATTACTCTGATTATTAATGTCCTGGGCATAACTAACCCTACTTTTATAAGATATTTGCACCGTATTATGTGCAAGCCTATTTTCTCCAACTCCCATTAAAAACCTGTTTCTGGCACAGTACAACAATATATTACAAGTTACAGGCTTCTGTAACATGGGTGACTGAAATATTAAACATATCTTTAGAAAAAGCCACAGCACAATTTCATTCATTCTTTTTCAGCTTATAAAAGAAACTGAACGTTCATTTCCACTTGCTCTGGCAATCCAGAAGTTATGCATGCAGAAGGTTTGAAGGACACATGTTGCATAAAAGGGAACTTCCAGTTTTAACATAAACCCCAATAAAATAACACGTAAAATTAAAAACAACTGTCTTCGGAATACAATATATTAAATGGATACCGAATGTACATTTTTGATCCTCATTAATGCTAACAATCAACCCATGCAAATTCCACATGATCAAAACTATATTTACAAAAGTAAAAAAATGTAGGAAGCAACAGTGGTTGCTTCTTCAGGTTCTGAAAAAGCCAAAATAAGTAATCTTAAGTGATGTCACTATACTCATGTACTCATGATGCTTTTTAGTTGCACAGTGATTTATTCCAGTGTACATGGCTGCATCTACTGTAGGAATAAATCAATGAAGTAAAATAATTTTGTTGATGTCATTGTGTCACAATTCAATACTACTAGCATAATTAATACTTTATTTCAAACAAATTGTTAATTTCTTATATTCTCAAAACTAAGCATATCACAAAATAAATTTTTAAACTCTCATTACTATGATCGTTTTTTAACAAAATGCTTTCTAGGTTGCTGAGAAGGATCTAGCTGTGGTATCCCTGTTCATTGTAGGGCAGTTGGACTACATAGCCTTCGGAGGTCCCTTCCAACTCTAAGGATTCTATGATACGTGAAATTTTTAGCAAACTTAGAATGCTGTAAGATTAATGACTTGGTTGAAGCCTTTCCTCGCTTAAATACATTTTCCATTGAGACACTCAATGTTAGATTTTATTCAAAAACTAAAATTTCTTGCGAATTTCTGCTTTTGGTTATCAACTAAGTTTTAAATCTAAGCATCAGCATGTTCATCTGTGAGACTACATACAATACATAGCCATAGTGCATTGCCTTACATATGAGATTCCATCTAATAAAACATCAGCAATGCAAATCTTCATCTTAACATGTAAGCATGCTTTCTGAGAATGTGTGAATATGATTAGCATATAATACCATCAGTAGCTTTGCTTAAATATATGTACGTTTACAGATATGAATAAAGAGAAAGAAAGATAACCAGGAAACACACAGATCATAGAGTCATTGACAGCCATTTTACCACCTTCAAGAAACCTTTAAAATTCAGTTAAGGCTACAGTACAAAAGATGACAGAAATTGCCCCAGTCAGGAGCAGAGAGTGACAGAATATTTGAAATCAGCACTATTCACTTTGACAGTTTGCAATTGACTGAGTTTGAGAATCTATCTGGTATATGAATGGCTAATTAACTGAATTTATTACTGCATAGAGAAGAAATATGAACCTATCAGATCTCTTCAATGACATGATGCACCTGTGCTGAATAATTTTATCCGTAGTCTGATATTAAGTGTAGATGCAACTGAAGTTAAGAACAGATGTAATTGAAGTAATCTGTGAAACTGAAATATTCATACTTTTGTTACACCAAAGCTGTGTGTTATTTTTGAAATTCAGCTCTCAGTAGCTTTCTGAAACCAAATTGCTCCAAATATTAAGGTAGATTACTATGAAATGAAAAAAAATGGAAAAGTGGTGAAAATCGGTCACATCATAAGAAAGTAACTAATCAAACTTAGTTAACTGCTTTATTAAATATTTGGTTTAGAACAGAACTTTCAGCATGTTATAACTCTGCACCCTGTAATCACACAGTATTTCTGTCATGATGAAGCTAACAACTTTCATCATTTTGTCAGATCTGTCTTCAAAACAGAAAATTGCCTTCACATGCTCCTGAGATTTACACTTTTAATTACCTCGTACATGCTCCAAATCCTAAACATCAGCTCCAATAGTTTTATTTATAAGAAAAATGTAAAACATTTGACAAAAGCTGGTGACAGTTCTGCAGATTTTTATTTGATGCTATTATTTTGTGTGTTATCTTTTTGACATCCATTCAAATTTGCAAAGATAACATTTGGCAACACTAGCCTCAACTTTGAAAAGTTGCCTTCTGGCTTTTTTTAAAGAGACGATCACTATCATAGCATCATTTTTATTAGCTATATATATGCAATAATAAGTTGACTGTCAGCATCTCTTAATGCCCAACTGTTGCATCTGCTTTTTCTGATCTTCCTGCAAGGTGTTTTGTCTTGATTTCTGAGTCTTTGCAGGCGATGCCAAAAGGCAGCACCAACTTAAAGCTGTCAATCATGGAGCACAATTTGCTGTGCAGACACATGCTGATGCCAATGAAAGGATATTGCATCAACAAGGTGGTACCCACTGGCTGCATCACAGCCAAAGACCTTCCTACAAACAAGGACAGTGGGCACTGAGGGAGCAGATAATTCATTTAGAAGCAATCAACAGATGACTTTTTTTTTTTTTAAACAAAAATAACAGAATAACAAACACCAGCAAACAAACAAATCACATGGACTGCTGGTGTAACGTATTTGAGTTTGGAGTACAGACGGAGAGTAAAGTGACTAGATTAGCACCAACAATATTAGCTAGTGCCCAAGCTCCAAAAACTGTGGACTACTGAAACAAATAATGGAGAAGAGCAGAGAGAATTTTATTGATTTCGTAAGTATGGAGAAAAAAGTTTTGCCAAAGCATAACAGGTATCCTTGCAACCTGACTGACACCTCTCTTGCAGGTGACAGTGCCAGTCGCTAGAGCACAGAAGAACAGACAGCTCAGCACAGCCTGGCCTAAGCTCCACAGCTGCTGGAGGGACTCAGTGCCACATGGCAGCTGCAGGAGATATGCCAGAGGGAAGTAGAAGAGTGAGCCAAGAGTAAGCAGAGAAGAAATCTCTGGGAGACAGCAACAGCCATCCTTCCCATGCCCTGTTGCTACTTGGACCCTGTTATGAGTTCCATAAAGATAGAGCAAACCTTACTCAAGCTGCTTTTAGTTTCTGCTAGAATGTCTGTGACATAAATAACTAATCTCAATAAATCATACCTACACAGTTAATATGAAAACCTGTTTAGCAAAGCTTATCCTTAGTCCATATAGATATAACCATGGGTTTGAAAGGAATCCCAGGATTCATAAGAGGAAAAACCTATTTTTGAAAAGCTAGGCTAGATCTTTCTCAGCATGTTGTTTCCTTTTCGTGTATTGCAGCTGCATCCCTTGCTCTGGTGGCCTTTATGCAAGAGCAAGGTCTGAGTCACTACCACAATCTGCTCCACAAAGAGGATTCTCTCCCTTCTGCTAGATGGTCTCTGGTGGCAGTGAATATAACTGAGATATTTTCCAATTTTTCTGAGCTGGACAGAACACAAAACTGGAGCTTGAACTCTACTGAATTTACACTGGAATTTACAGCACTGGAACACATGCTGTTTCATCATCATGTAGAAATTAAGCAATAAAAATGGTGTTAACAGACATTTTGATGCAGAGATAGAAACATTTATGTTTGTTCTAATATACTGGAGCAAATCAGACCACAACTAATAATGGCTAGTATATATTTTTAAACAGTTTTCTATAGAAGCATGTTCCACTTCACAACAGAATAAAGTTTATACATTCTGAAATATTCATCTCAGTTCTTGTTACTATGATTAACCCATCTCATCAGCTACCAATCTTTGCAACGCTATCCTTCTTAAATTGAGATTTCCAACTTAATTCAATATTATTTGATTTCTGTTACCAATTATCATAAAAGTTAGCTCAAGAAAAATTTCCTTGCTTTAATTCGTACTCATATTTTTGCCATTTCATTTCCCTTCATCGTTGAGAACTTTACTAACTTCCTATTTTTTTTAATACTTCTCTCTTTTAATGATTTTCTGCTCCCTGACTCCACCTGGAGGAGTGGAAGGGAAACAGAAAGAGTGGAAAAAAAAAGAAAGCAAGATTAATGGGTTGGAATTCCTGTGTCCAATAACAGGTGTTCAGTACAGTTGGTGATGTCCTCAGGTGTCCTGCCTGACCATGTACTGAGCACCCTCTGTCAGGTCTACTATTCAGCTGTGGATATCCCAAATACCCAAATGACACAAGACACTTAGTTTTAGGCACTCCTAAGTTCCACCCAGAGCATCTTAAGTAGGTCATGGGACAAGTTTTGTTGAAGTAACCTCACTGATGCCAGCTCAGTGTTAAACTTACAAATAAATTCCAAGTCCTCTGACCTCAAAGTGCAGGAACTTCTCATACTGTCCTGCCAGCAAGGGAAGGGCTGAGGAGAACAAGGACTTGGGAGAGGACAGAACCAGAACAGCTGACCAAAACTGCGCAAAGGCCATTTCATATGACATTGCGCACAAAAAAAACCTTGAAAAACTGTGGGGAGTTGGCTGGGTAGGCAGCCACATCTTAGGGACTCCCTAGGCATCAGTCAGTGGGCAGTGAGCAATTGCATTGTGCATCAGTTGTTTTATTTATATATAATTATCATTACTATAAGTTTCTTTTTTCCCTGCTCTCTTCCTTTTCCTTTAATAGTTTTAATCTGTCTTAGTAAATAGAACCTACAAGTTCTACTTTGTTTTTTTCTATCCTCTGCTCCACTTCACTCACGGGGTGGTGGTGAGTGAATGACTGTGTGGTGCTGAGCCACCTGCTAAGTTAAACCACAATGAGCTTCCAAGCTGTGGCCAATGGATTCTAGGAAGGGATGGCATCACACTGAATGCCTCTTTCAACAAGAGGAGGCTTCAGCTCCTTTGGAGAACGTTACTACTCCTGATTCAACAGGAAATCTGAAGACATTCCAAAACTGCATTTTCCTAGGAAATAGAAGGTTTTTATTTCAAATTCTTATTTCAGAATAGAATTCAGAATTGTCTTCCACAATAATAGTTTTATATATTCCACAGTCAAAGTTTGTCACTCTGCTGTCCCCCTCAAATAATTTCTTTTTCCCCTCAAAGTATCTCCAAATCAACTCTGCTTTTAAAAATACTAAATAAAATTCAAAGCAAAATGTTTGATTTTAGTAACATGCTATTCCATGCCACTTTAATTTACTTCTTTTCACCTTTCTGAAAATTCGAAACAAAACCAAATGCATTAGGCTGCAGTCCTCAATTAAAGTAGCTCAAAACACTTCTTCAAATATTTCTACATATCAATACACAAAAATTTTGATGTGCTTCTGTATTTCACCCTTGCCAATTTTCTTTGAAATGTATTAGTGTAAATCTGGACTACCAGAGACAGTAGGCCCACTATGCTACATGATGGTCTCAAGAGTGCTGTGATATGGCTTTAAATGCCTGGTTTTACCAAAATAAGTACTTCTACGTACTCCTTATATAGCATGTGACAAATACTTGGGTATCTCTCTACAAAAATTGTAGCTGCAAACAACTTGTTAGGCTTTATGAAAGAATAATACAGAGCACTTGAATGTATGCAAACAGAAACATGGGTATATAAATTTTATCTCCTTTAATTAAGGAAAGGCATGATGTTCCTTAACTCAATTGTCTGCCCGCTGGCAAAGTTATAGCATTAATTTCTAAAGGTGCATTTGGGAAACGTTCATGATTAGCACTAGTGAATTTGCATAACTGTTGTACAAATAAAACATATAGCCCCTGCCTTCTAATGGTGTACAGCAGAGATGATGGAAAAAGGGACAAAGGCGACACTGAGTCACAATGACACTTACTGATAATGCACAGAACCTATTACTATATATACACCAAATCATAATGTCCTAGGAAAAGATTGACTAATGTTTTGTTTTTCATATTTTCTACACAAATCACATCAAAAAAGTATTTCCATACCATTAGAAGTTGTTAGTTCACATTTTCTTTATACGCTCACACAAGCAAAATAGCTTAAGTAACAAGCAAAGATTGATTCCTCAACTAAACCAGTCCCTACCATGTAACGTCTCCTTTTGCATCCTCTGTAAATTTAAAAAGCTGTCAGTTACTCTATTTGTAAAACACTGAAACTAAACTCTTTGGTTTTCACCCCTCTAGATAAACAGTTCACAGTTTGGACTCACCTCAATCATTTTTTAAGTACTTCAACTATATACCATATGCCTTGTTTCAGCCATCCCTATTTGCATATACACAGGATTGTTTCTGAGTATTTAATTCTCTTTTATGCAAACAAACAAAAAAAAAGCTGACCATAGCCTTGCAGGGATCTATTTTTGCCGTTTATGTTTTACTTCTTTGAAAAACAAATACAAACACATGATTAAGAACTAAAAGTAATCCAATCTGATTGTGAAGAAGAAACCAGATGAGGGGCCAGTGATGCAAAACTCGAATTTTTTTCATATTATAATACGTTAGGAGAAAAGTAACAATCTTAGCAAATTTTATTTCTCAAGATAAAGGCGGCATCACCTCAATATTAGATGTATTTACTCCCAGAACAAAGACAACTTATTTTAAAATGTTTTCCAACCCCGATGTTAGACTTCCATCTCCTGCCCAAGGACAGCTGCAGATCCCTCCTCCGGATCTGATGTCAGAACACTCTCACTGCAGACACAGTAGCAGAAGAAATCTGAAACCTTTGCAATTTACTGTGCAAATTTATTGGGAGGTTTGACAAATATAAATTGACTAAGTCAGAATTATTTTGGTCTATTGATCCAGAACAGTGAGTACCAACAGTGTGAATAAAAGATTACAGGCAAGGAAACCAACTTTCTTCTCACAGACAAATTTCCATTGGTTTGTACATTATTCATGTAATAGACAAAGCAGTACTAGGATACGGTCAGCAGCTTCAAACGCCATGAAAATGAAATTCATTTAATAAAATAAGAGAAAATTAATTAATAGCCACTTTTTGGTTGTTTTTGTTCCATTTGCTTGCATAATTTAGGTCAAAGGAAGTTCAAAGAAACAACATGCCCATCACGTACAAGGAGCATGTCAGCTTTGTGGAAACAGAGGAAGAAATTGAAACTGAAGTGAATGAACTACAAATCTTCTATATGTGCTATGCTCAAGGATTTCATGCAAGTTATAATTTTTTTTCTTTTTTTCTTTTTTCTTTTTTTTGCCACTAGGGAGGATTTCAAAACATTCTTAGCAAGTTGCACAGTAGAATTGATGGAATCCACAGTGGAATCCACTGATTCAGCAGATATGATGGTCAAAACTATATGTCTTCTCCCCATAAAGTTAAGGAATTGCATCATTGTTTCAAGGAATAACAGCTACAAGAAATCACTTGCATGTGTGCATGTAAAAAAAGACAAAAACTTCGTCAAGGAATTACAAAGGAGTCTGAAGATCTGAACTGAAAGGACGCTAACATTACCTAACACTGTGACAGTGCAGTTTATTACAGGTGTAGGGGAGGAATGATATTTAAGTAAAAGAAGTTCTCACACTTGAGGAGTGGGCAGAGGGTTGAAAAGATAACACATGTAGACGAATAACTCAAGTTCAGAAGATTGAACCTGGAGGAAAGATTTAAAATCTCAGGTAAGCTTCTCATGAGAAACTGAATAATCTAATGAAAGGCTGGACAGCTTTGAATAGAATAGTGCTTCAATTGTAAAACTCGTTCTCCAAACATTCTTGTATGTTCTGATGATGAAATGTTTGTGAAATTCTTTTTATATTCAAGTATTTTCTACTATTAATAACCCCACTACAGTCTCAGTACATTTTAAAATCAAGTTTCCAGGTTGTTTATGAATGTCCTGTTATGAAAAACTGCTCTAGAAAGGAAGGAACTGCTTTTTATCACTACCACTGGCATGGTCATGATGCTTCATCCATTCTTAAAACCATCCATTACAAAAGAGTTATGATATCTTCTAACAGCTAGAACTGTGTGCAATAGACATGTTTAAAAAGTAAGGAGCACAACACTGTGAATACAGCCACTCCAAAAGGGGAAGCAAGGCTATAATGCTACAGTGATGCCACCGTTGGAAGCAGAATATGATACGTACTTTCTGTTCTACCTTGTGAGCAAGTAAGTTCAGAAAAATTGCTCAGTTGGCAGATGTACAAAATGATATACTATTTCAGCTCTTTTTTCTTCTGCTACTGAGTTGTGATTCAATCTGTCTGCCTTGAAGTACTGTTTGACCATTTGAATGTCAGTGCCAAATCCTCTAGTGACAGGACCTGCCATCAAAAGAGACTCCTTAGAAGTAGAGGGAAGAGCAGGAACAAGCTAAGCCACCCTCTCAGAGAGGAAATAAGATCCTACTCAGAAGCAAGATTCAGATCCAGAGAGCCCACAAACCTCTAAAAACTGTACTGGTTCCTTGTTTTAATCAGTAAAAGTGGGTATTTTGATCAGGAATCAGAGCAGAAAGATTTTTTTAAACCTAAATCTTAACCTTAAAAAGGAAACATATATGAATTAAATCAAAAAGATGATTTTTGAAATCTGTTAACTAAGTAGATATTGCCACTTCAAAGAAAGTTTAATAAGCTTGTCAGAAGATGACAGATTTTTGATTCAGAAATCAATTTGAAGGTAAGACAGCAATGCTTCAAAATCCATGCCAGGCTAGACAAGAAAGTCAAACTGGGGAAATAACATTACAAACCACTTCAAAAGGCAATGGTAGAGGCAAAAGAAAATCAGAGCAATAGATACTGACTTTATAGGCCTTTATTGGGAATGTTTAGTAGCACCAAGACCTCAACAGCCTTGAGGAGCTTCCTTCAAACTATTTCTTACAATAGCAAAATATCTAATAATCATGCATCACTTAAGTACTTGTTCTTACACTTAAAAGCAACAAAATATCTGAGTTTTTAAATTTTTATTAGCCGAAGAACATTTGTAAAGTCTCTGAGAACACGTATATATTGCAAGTGTCAAAGTTCATAGTTTTCTAAAACAATTTTTTCTTTTAACTTGTCAACATTCTTGATTTTATTTATTTTTCACACAGCTTGGGGAAAAACTAGCTGGATATATACTTTAAGCATATCGGCCAATGTGTTCTTCTGCATTGCTTTTTTTTTTCTTCCCTTTTTTTCCTTTTAAATTACACTTCAGAAAGCAGCTTCTTTGAACTTTATCATTCTCAGAAGACAGCTAGAAGTAAATACTCAAAATCGTTACGACTGAAAGTTACTGGAAAGGTGACTTCATTAAGAAATCCAGAGACATTATCAGAAAGAACATAGGAACAACAGGAAAAAGATGTCTTTTGAAAGAAAAGTCGGTATGACATGAAGAGAACACAGTTTTTCTGTCTGTTCCCTCTAGTTACTGGACTGTCCAATGGGTTATTGCCAATGGATGTGGCATGGGCTATCATGGCAGTCTATATCTGGAAACACAGACATGCTGCTGTAGTAGCATTTCAGTATATGGTCAACTACAAACCATGTTTAAAAAGTTAGCGTCTTGAACTTGAGAAAAAGTGCAGCCTGCTCCTCAGGTATCAGGACAAAGGTGTATGGCAGCAGTCAGTGCCAGACTTCTAGCTCTAAGTGGGCAAAATATCAGCCCAGAAGTTTGGGCAGAACGTATGCAGAACAATAACTATCAACTTGGAGAAAATAAGCTTGGATTAATTATACCTATTTTGAACAATAAAAAAAGCCAGTACTCACATCAGAGTTAAAGCGAAGCTGGCAGACATTACAGGAAATGACTTGCTTCTTCTTTGGGGGAAGGGACACTCCAAACGTATGGTTTATGACTGCTTTTTGCACAGGATCCATCTAGAGAACAAACAAGAATCCATTTACAATTTCTCACAGTATATAGTAAAAGAAAAAAAACACCAACATTATGCTGGAAGCCTATTCTTTAATTTTGGAGATAAATAAAAAGAGATAATTAGATTTAACACAGGTTCGGGAATCGGTAGCCTTACAAAGATCTTATGAAAAAAAAGGAAGCTCCATTGTTGCTGCCACCCTCAGGCTACCAAAAATTCCCTTCCCAAATCCCACACATCCTCCATGCTCTCAAGGCTTCAGTCACATCTGAATTGCAGAGATCCTCCTGAAAGCCTGCCCATATCACCTGGTGATTCAACAGACATGAAAAACCACTTGTGCCCTCTAAAAAAGTCAGGGTCATTTATTTCTCCCCTCTTGGAGACTTCTTTGTGAGAAGAGGTCTTTTGCAGGCTCCATTATGAACTTTGCCTGCCAGAAAAACAATCACAATTCTCCAACACTTCCATGCAGAACTGATGACAGACCCCGTGAAAAGACAAATTCAGGAGTGGGCAGAGTGTGTTGGCCCCAGGAAAGGGTACCAGTCACCACACTTCAGAAAACATTTTGACACTGGAAAAATTGAGATAAATGAAGCACTGAATATATTAATTGTAAATTTGCCTGAACATTTTCACAAACTGGAAATGATATCTATGCTAAATATCATGACTACTGCTAGTCATCAGTTTAAAATATCCTCAAGGCCAGAGAGCTCTGTTAACATGGGAAGATGAGAACAGCAGTGGAAGTTATAACTGCTACTGAGGCCTCAATTAAGCATAATGTTCATGATGCAGTATGGATAAAAATTAAAATGAACTTATTGACTCAAACACTGTTTCAATTCACATAGAACAGTATAACTGGACTAGCTGTACTGCTCAGAGCAGGAGGCTGGAGTAGGTGACCTCTGAGGTCCCCTCCAACCTCCATCATCCAGTTGAGCCTCTGTGCACATGCATTCCTCTATACTTATTTAACACATGAAATGGATTCTGAAAAGGAGAGAGGGAAAATGGCAATCTACAAGAAAAGGTAAATGCTTATTTTCCAACCTTGCTTTTAAACCACCACAAGAAATAACAGTTCAATTTGCTATAAATATGTATTTTTCTGAAGCTCGTCCTGCAATCACACTGATGATTTTTCCTTTAAAGCTTTGTCTTTAGAAAACAAACCTGGCTGCATAATCCTGGGTGATACACATCACCTATTTGATACTAAGCTGACTTACAAAAGGAAGCAAGAAAAATTGAAGATAATGCTTTATTAAAGAATAATAATCATGAGTTAGCTGCTGCTTCCAGAGTTTCTAAAGCTGAGGATCAAGACTGTATTTTTCCCTTGGTACAAAATCATGCTTCCAGAGAAACCTGCACTGATGAGGACTTCCTTTACACCTATGCACATGTAGAAGCTCACAAATTTTAGAAACTACTTTTGCATCATATCTCCAATAATTTGTTATCTAACATTCAACACTTTTTTTTTTTTTTTTTTTGGACTGAAGCTAGACAGATTTCTTGCCAGATTCCTCTTAAGCCAAACACATGAGTTTGTAAATGTTATTACTAACAAATTTTCTGGATATAACTTCTAATCAGCTTCTGTTGTTAATTCTGGATTTCACCGCCATCAAGGTAAAATATATAGAGAAATAATTACAAATGTAAAAAAGCCATTTTGAATGAACTACTGATTTATAAATTACAATGTGTTGTTGCAATTAACGTGATAAAGTCTAAAATAAAAATCAAAACAAATATCCTTATTCCATGTTTCATCTACTTCTAGAATAAAGTAACAGTACCAACTTTATCATATAACAAAAAATCTGTTTCTCACTTGTACCACTTATTGCATTCCCCTTCATAATATTGCACAATTGTACATGCAGATTAAAAGTTTTTCAACATTCATTTTATAATAGATCTGACAGTCAATATTATAAAACCTATATATTAAAATATTGCTGTATCATTAGAGAATAGAATTTCTGTCCTTAGAGTATATGTTTTGCTTCTCAACTTAACTAGCAACTGGTAGATCAAGCCAACTAGAACAAGACAGTAATGCTGAAAAGTACCTCAATCATTTGAAGTGTCTGAGATCAGTGAGAAGAAATAGCCAAAATACCCACTAGCGTCTGCAGTCCCATTAAAAGAGAGGAGAGAAAAAGCAGCAATACTCAATGACTCCTCTGTGCGTACCAGATAGCAATCCACAGCACTAGCATTAGCAGTCATCAGTTCACAAGCACACAAGGCAGATTATGCACAAAGTCCTAGTTTCAAACAGATGCACAGCACAAGGACAAGCTCCCAAATAGCTTGGCTCACGCTGCTTCCAGACAGTGCCACTTGGGCTCCCCTGGGAGCAGTTACTGATCCTGCCCAAACCTGAGCCCTGCACGTCGCCTGGTCACAATTAGAATTCAAGAAGCACAATATTAACAATTAATAGCTTTTAAATATATCAGAAACTAGGGTGGATTACAGGATGCTGGAAAAATTAAAAAGTATCTCTGTTAGATGATTAATGCTGCAGGGTAAGCTGATCTCAGATCTCTAAACAGAATTATCCTCTTCATTGCAGGGAGAGAGGGAGCAAATTATTTATTGAGGTATATATTAGGAAATGACGCAGCACACTTGGCGCAGTTGGGAGCACCAGTATTTAAAAAGCAATTCTGTAAAATAGGCTTATTCTAGAAATAATAACTGCAACTCAACAGCCACCACAAATAAAAAAAAAAATTGCACTCCACAGTTTCTGTTACAGTGTAAGAATCAATCAATAAATAAATGGTTCTGGCAGCCATAACCAAGTTTAACAACTTTTTAGTCTTGTTCTCCTACTTTAGTTCATTTCACAAAAAGTTAAATTTAAGACAACTTTCCAACAAAGTTGGATGTACTACTATTTTGCAATGAGTCTCCTTAAAGCCACCTGAACCATTATAGCAAGCAAAGATTAACAGAATCTGGACAGATTTCAGCAGTAATCTCCTCTGTTTTCCAATTTAACAACATGCAAATGTGAGACGTCTACAGCCACTGAGGCTGGTGGTAGTGACTTTCAAGGCACTTCAGAAATGCTGGTGCAGTAACACACAATCCAAAATGATAGAAACACTAAACTCTACTGCACCTCCCCCTAGCCTATCCTTTTGCTCCTCCAAACAGCCATATTTAGTTAGCAAGAGAACAAGAGCAGCATGAACATACATGCCTTTTCCCCCAACTATTTTCATAAAATTCATATATTTTTTCCCAACATAAGTTTTGCAGAACCAGGAATGCTTCCCATGTATTTAGCAAATCCCAATGACCTTCTCTTCCATATGCTTTCATAGTCATCTCCTGAATATCAGGAAAAACTCCACACTTGCACTGAGCTCCATTCCCTACAATCTGCTGTGCCAAGTTATTCATTAAGCCTACCTCCATGCAACTGAATTTTAAGACCTGTACCACATATCAAGTTAACTGTGCATTACTTGATCATTCTACACATGGAGGCTGTCCCAT
The DNA here is from genome assembly GCA_016647715.1 of Pavo muticus. Classification (NCBI taxonomy): domain Eukaryota; kingdom Metazoa; phylum Chordata; class Aves; order Galliformes; family Phasianidae; genus Pavo; species Pavo muticus. The sequence continues at coordinate 469,271 of JACDJE010000228.1, read as the reverse complement.
TCTTTGGAGTATCTTTATTGTCCTTCCTAATTCTACCGTATTAGTATAAATTCCATGAAGCATTTTGAAGAGGTGGATAGGAACCATATACCATACTCAGGGTGGATCAGTAATGAACTCTGAGCTGATGTTCTCATGGCATCACAATCTCATGATCACACACTCAAACAAACAAACGCCAACAGAAAAGCTAGGTGTTATTTCTAGGCCTTTTTTTTGAAAAAAAAAAAAAAAAAAAAAAAAAAAAAAAAAGAAAGTTGACACTACTTTGCAAGAAGAGGTTTCTTTTTGGTATTGCAAACCCTGAATATTTTCGTTAGTTTTTACTCACGTGCAATCTCCAGTTTAAAAGATTGGATAAACCCCAATTTATCCAAGCTGAAGTTTTATCTGAGCTGAAGCTTTTGGTGCTTGTCTAGTATCCAGGCCGTAACAGGTAGCCTAATGATAAAGCAGCAAGGCTAAATTGCCTTTTCTACCTAATGACCCAATCTCTATGCTTTCATTCTACTCCTGGTCCACTTAGCTATTAATTTACACTAAACAAGCACCACACATGCTACTGCGTCCACTCCAACAAAAATCTGCACGCTAAAGCTATCTTCTCATAACAGCAGCAATAAAGCCTGTTTCATGGCACTGGAACTCTGATCTCCAAATCACAGTAAAGTTTAACATTGTGACTGGGAATTTATAGCCTCTGTTCAGTCTTATCATAACAACTCTCAGGTCAAACCTAGAGTTGTCTGTTGAGAAGCATTTGTAACAGAATATCCATAGGTGCCTGTGAGAAATGTAATGGAGTATCACTTAACCACTGGTCATTAAGAAACTTCTGTACAAACACTGAGAGCAGCCCTTAGGCATACTATGCTGTTGTACTCTCATAAAACAAAATTTTCAACCGCATGTGGAAAAAACTGACAATATAATCCAGTGCTTCCCTCTGGCAATCAAGGCAAGCAGTGACGTATATAAATCACCAATGCAAGACAGCAACTAAATAAAGTTCCGGGATTTTTCCAGACCGCTAGGCAATCTACTTATGTGTGTGTTTTTAAAAATTATTATTATAAGCAAGCACCTAGGCAAACAGCAGTAAACATTCTGCACATTAGACCCTCCTGATGTCCTTGGTCACAAAGCCATGTGCGGACATGGGCTCATTCTGTGTTTGTGCTCCAGATGTCAGGAAAGCTGAGCAGGTTGCCATCATGCAGAACAGTGATTCTCTGAAGCTCACCATAAATTCTACCATATACACACAGCCCTCTACCAGAATGGCACATATCATGATGATTAAGGCAGTTATGGAAGTAAACAGCCATACTCAACAGAGCACATATTTAAAATGCTCACTGTAAAACCAGAAACGTTGTGGTGCAACATTAGATATGCTTGGCAAACCCAGACTGGTAGAAGTCTGTCCTTTCCATGCTTGTGCTGCTTTTGTCACATCAGAGAAAATATTTCTCATTGGGCTAATGCTCACAGCAATTCACTGTTCAAGTGAATACTATGCTGTTTCACATTTCCTTGCTTTTTTGCATTACTAAGAATAGCCAAGGCAGCTCTGCTGATGCATACCACTGACTTTTCTTACAGGAACTCTGACAATGCTGCCCACATTTCAGCCCTGCTCACCTAGCACAGAGTGCATCCCAGAGATGTACCTCTATATAGCAAGCATACGAACACCATCTCACTAACTGCAATATTTGGATGTTCAAAAAAATCAGGGAGATGTAAATGATCATAGAATCATCTGAGTTGGAAGGGATCCTTAAAGGCCACCTGGTCCCACTCCCCTGCAATGATCAGGGACACCTACAGCTAGATGAGGCTGCTCAGAGCCCTGTCCAGCCTGACCTGAAGTGTCTCCAGGGATGGGGCCCCCCCCACATCTCAGGGAAATCAGTTCCACTGCTTCTCTATCCTTATTGTAAAAATGTTTTTCCTTATATATCTCCTTTCCTTTTGCTTGAAACCATTTCTCCTTGTCCTATCACAAAATGATCAATAATTGAGACAGGAGAGAGTTCTTTCCAGACTGCCCACCACTGGTTCAGAGACAAATATTTAATTAGAACACATAATATTTGAATACAACATAATATTCTTTTGCCATAACCCTGTGGTCTAAGTGAGGGTTGTTTTTAACACTTTTTGTTGATTAACAAACCACAGTCTCTATTACTGTTCTTGTACATTAGGCATTTGCATACAGTATAAAATTTGGATCTTGCTCAAGTCAAACCCAAACTTACACAGTTTGGAATGAGTCCATGACTTTATCAAGAATGTCTTCTCTCTCTCTCTTTAAAATGAAAAAAAAAATTAAGAACTTTTGAGTAGATGCTTTCCCCCAAGCACAGAAATACATAAGCTTGCATTTCTAGCATCCACTGAGACAAGTCTGACCTCAGGGACTAGTATGCCCCTTCCCTCCCACATGGTTTCCAAAACACAGGAATGCTGTACCCTGAACACAAACCTCCCTGAATACAACTCGTCACTGTTTGTCTCTCCACATCTCGATCAATTTGGCAGCAAGCTCCAGCTTCCCCAAGGAAAACGGTGGTTGTGAGAGCCGTGACTTCTGCACACTATCACTAGTAGTCAGGGAAATCAGCCCGAAGGCATTTTAAAGCAAAACAAAAATCCTGTTGTAATTCACTTGCTAACGTCAGATACTGCAGATACCCATGAAGAGCTGTTGAAATAACAGTTGGTATTTAAAAAATAAAATGGAAAGAGAAACCTTTGGAGTTTACATTTCAACATCATTTTTAGTACAAAATGATTAAAAGAACACCCATAGCTGGGAACAGCCTTTCATGTCTTAAAAGAGATGAAATATTAATAAATTCAGCTCCATCAATTTCCTTTTAGAGGTTACTGTTGAACTAATTTTATTTTTGAAAATTCTACATTACTTCTGCCAACAGAGCTGCAGGGCTGGAACCCAGGACTTGGGACATTGATTTTCTGTCTCCTGACAGCAACAGTTGGGCTCCTCTTCCTTATGCCGCCTCCCATAGCATAATGCAGTCCCCTAGTGTACTACCCTCTTGTAAGTTCTCCTTTAAAGTCTAGCTTACACAGGAAAATGAAAAAGGACAATCCTTAATTCTCTCTCTGTGCTTGTATCTGCAATCACAAAGAATACTGAAAGCACTGTCTACAGTAATTTAAAGACTTGTTTTAGTTTAGAAGAAGTCATTACATCTGATTTCTTAAAAAAATGCATGACAATTTTACAGACTAGAGAGCTTCAGCCTTATCTATGACAAAGTCTGATAATGCGTGGTCAACCAGAGCTTAAATTTTAGAGGGGAACAGGGGGAAGAAACATACCATACCTTGATTAAAGAGTTTCCAACTAAGATAAATTTATAACATCACAGGGGAAATGATGATAATGATGGAGTATTCCCACAACTAACATCCACACCTTGCTTTGCCTGTTACAAAGCACTCCATCTAGTTGTGTCTCACTCAATTAGATTAAAGGGCACCCTAATGTCTGCATGCGTAGGTACTTGTACACTGCAATCAGATTAGCATTTAACCTTCTCTTTGATAAACCAAGTAAGCTTAATTTCTTAAGCCTCTCATTATAAAAGCCTTGATTCATTTGTTAGTTTTTCCTCTGACTCCTCTTCAGATTTTCAGTAAGTCACTGAAGTATAGGCACTAGAAGCAACAACGGTATGCTCAAATATACTCTCTCTTTACCTACTTAAATCTTTTTTTTTAAAACCAAGAAATGCATTAATCTTCTTGCTTCAGCATCAGCTTGGGAAGCACAGCTCTACATCTTCACTGACAGGCTCATTTATCCATCTGGTGAGCTAACACAAACAATTTTGCTGTATTTTGACCTAGTCAGAGAGAAGCAGTCAGCTGAAGCTCCACAGCTGGGAGCCCTGTGCTGAAGCAGAGGCTGCTTCCAGTCAGGTTTTCACTTAGAAAATTTAACTTGCAAGAACTTGTCTGACTGAGCTCATGAGGCCAAGGATAAAGTCTGGCCTTAATGGTAGTATTTTATTTCTCCTAAGCCAGTGCAAAACAGTGGCTTAGATCAACATAAACCAAAATAAAAACATTTTATTCTGTCTGACTTAAAACCAGGGTTCTTCTGATCTTCTGCTCACTCCATCTGTGCATTTTCTAGTTTAAATCAAGAAATTCAAAATTAAAAAAAAAATTAATGTGAATACTCTAATTTCTCCCCTCCCCTTCTCCCCACATAACATGCATAAGCATAGAGATCAAAAGGGAACTGAGACAACATCTTTTAATTCATTTTTTCTATGTGCTATGCGCTATGACTATCCCCTCTGCCCTTCCTTCTCTTCACCCATGGATATATTTACTGCACATTAAAAATAAATTCTGGTTGAGAAAATCATAATTAGAAGAGCCTTAAAAATACTTCTCCAAATATGAAATGCCACTGCTGTTCTAGAAATTACTGTGAAAAAAATATTAAAATATGTGATGCCTATGGAAAGGCTTAACTCACAGAAGGAATTGGTGAGGCACAATTAATTACACAAGTGAAAACTTCTGAATCTGGTCTTATCACAATGATGATACAGATACATAAAAGGACTGAGTTTCCATGTATGCTATTAGACAATGGAGTATTCAGAAAGCTTCTGTTTATAATAGATTTAACTCTTAAAATAGTGACAGACCAAATCTGAGAAAAAGAACAAAGTACAAACCCAATGACTAAAAAGATACTTGAGCAATGTGGCAATTTCCCATCCCCTGTGTGACTCTACTGGCTTCCAGATTTAACTGTACTTGTATTATTCATCTGTAAAACGGGGATAAAAATATTTTCAACCTCACAAAGAAAGCTGAGAGGTCTAAATAACATGTTTACAGCTATTCAAAATCCTCTGATGGAAGATGCTCTGTAACTGCTACTTATTATTAAGGCTGCTGCTATTATTCAGAACACTTGGTTGTGTTAAGTTAAATAACAAACACTATCAGGAATATATATTGCCTTCAGATGCAGTAAAACTAGTAACATACCCTGAGAGCAAAGCTATTCTTTTTACACTATCTATTACCACCTGACAATAAAATAATCTGAATAGGTAAAATAATAGGAAACATTACCTTCCAATAGAATCCTGCCAAAAGACTCAATATTAAGAGGTAGCAGTCAGAAAAGCTTAGATAGTGCGTGAGGTTAGCAAGATTTCTGATTTTTGCTTTCTTCTTTGAGCATGCCCTTAGACCTCACTCTTTTCTTCTTGGAGGTCTGCTTTAGGTTTTGCTAGCAGTTTGCTTGCTCCCTGCCTGTTCCAGAACAGCAATATCACTTGAAACTGAGAGGTATCCTGTTAGGTAGATCTTAATTTCCTCTACACATCTGAACCCTGCTAAGAGAGGTTAGAGGCAAATACATGGCCTCAATCAATACTGTGAACAGAAGAAAATAGGGACAGAGGAAGCCTAGTCTTCCAAAATGAAATAGTACTGTTACCTGTCACATATTAAAAATGCATATTTAAAAAGGGGGTAAGTTATATATATATATATATATATATATATATGCGTTTGAATGTAAGCGTATAAAATGGATGAATATAAATGAGAAATGAGTCAGAACTGAAAATTTCTTAATGTTAGCTGACAACCGTCATCTGCTCTCCACAGTAACAAATAATAGGCTTTCATCATACAAAAATCAATAATGATGTTTCTGGCTTTAGGGTGTTTTGATCAGTACCTCACATGACATAAACAGCCTTTACAATTCTTTTGATTAAAAAAAACCTCAGCATTTGGTTGAGTCTCTAATAGAATATTATATTTCTCATCAAACCTGCCCTGAAACAACACAATCATAATGTGTTTGTTTTTGTTTTTAAAATCTAGGTGAATGAGATGCAAAGCAGACCAAGGGAAAAATCAGTCTTTTCTAATACACGGACAAGAAAGGCCATTCTCTTTCCATAGCCTTCACTTGGGGAAGCATCTGAGCTTTGTATGTCTCTGCTGTGGGACCAGACAGACTGTGATCAGAGCAGACTGGGCTGAAAGCCCAGCTCTTGGAATCAGCTGCACTCTGGCAGCTGAAATGGGCTGCTCACCACCTCAGAGCTGGGCACCAGCAGCTCTCAGGCACAGTAACAGAAGACAGCTTCACGCTATGACTTGAAATTGCAATTTGCTATTTCTAAATTGTTGTAAAAAAGAGCGTATCTAAACTGAAAGGCCAGCAGCTACACCCACATTCAGAGAGCGCAACAGGCATTAACTCTCAGCTAAATTCTTATCATTTATTAACTAATAATGAATTCAGTAATCCTTTCTTTCTCCAGGAGAGTTCGAGGCAGCTGTGAGTGAAGGCAGGAACAGTGAGCAGCCAGCAGGCTGCATGAGTAGGTGCTTCTGCATTCATCTGACACTTCAGGAATTCAAAAGTGCTGCTCTAGAGTTTTTCTTAGGATAAGAGACCTTCTAATTAGTAACTACGGGGATCTTTATAAATACATTGGTGCAATACGTATGTCTTAGATTGCAATTTTGTGACCATGTGCTGTGAGAATAGATGTTTTAGTCACAGCTTATTTGCAAAATATCCTTCAGTGGTCTCATGCCTAAAATATTTAAGGCTAACAACCCTCTCCCTTTAAATAGGGCTTCCTCATGCCATAAAGACACTACTAACCTAAATAAGGAACTCGGTGATGACCAAGGCTTCTTAGTCATTCCCTGCGCTGACTGGGAGAAGGAAATAATGGCAGAGGTGTCAGGGAGACTAATTCTCAGCTTTCTAGGAAGGCAGAAGAAACACGCAGCCAAGGACTAGACATTCTGGAGGATTTTGGATTTGTACGCAGAGACTGCTAGGATTTTTCTGCAGAAATTGCAGTTCTGTAAGGAATAAGGCTGCTGAATTAATTACGTGTATGCACAAGTCTCCATTGTTCAGATTTTACTGTGGAATTCCAGAGCCTCTGCCCTCCTCACAAGTAAATACCTCAGAAAACATGAAATGGCCTCTTTTTCCTCCCACTGTGTAACACATACCAGGCTAATTCTTCATGTTGTAGTTCAGTGATTCTGGCTATGATCTGGAAAACACAAACTATGCAGATTCCAGAATAAGTGAAAGTGAAGGAGGAGCATTTCTAAGCGCTCCACAAAGGAGCAGAGGAAAACCTGAAGTGCCCTGTGTGCCTGCACTAACTATAAAGAGGCTAATAAGATGTCAGTAAGAACAATATTGTCATTTCTTGGTTTAAAACAAAACATTTGCTACTCCACAACTTTTAAGTTAATTGCTTAAATTTCTTTTCTGAGTTGTCAGTCAATGAGGATAAGAATCATATAATCATAGAATCATTAAGGTTGGAAAAGACCACTAAGACTACCAAGTTCAACCCCTTGGCTCTTAGTGCCACATCCCTTTTCTTGAACACCACCAAAGATGGAGACTCCACCACCTCTCTGGGCAGCCTGTTCCAGTGCCTTACCACTCTTTCTGAGAATAAATTTTTCCTAATATCCAACCAGAAAGGTATTGCTGTTATGAAATTTCACATGTTCTCTGGAGATAAACTTTTTTGAGGGAGATGAACAGAGCAAGCCCCTGCTCCCTTGGCACTGTACAGAGGGGAGAAGAGGAACAGAGCCCATGGACAGGCTGCACGGGTACAGGGGACAGTAGGCAATGAGCTGGCACCAGTCCATCTGACTGTACCTCTAGTCCACTCCTCCTGTACACAAGGCTGAGCTCTGGAGCGTGCTCTGGCATGGCAGCAGAGCACTAAAGGGCTGATATTCACATCCTGTGAGGGAAAGTGAAAGCTGCTGCACTTCAGCGCAGGACCAGAAGCAGGAGAGGCTCCTGGTGTGGGGGGCAAGGAGCCATCAATACAAGGCACTGTTTTCTGACTTGCTTGATTAGGGATCCTTCAAATTTCAGGGTGGGCAAATGAGAACTGAAGAGGTAGAAACTGAAAATGAGGGACATGATTGAAAATGCAGGAGAGGAAAGAGCAAATTAGTCTCTGCCGGTACTCTTGGGGACAGGCCAGGGATACTTAATCCAGGCAAGGCTAATGATGGAGAAAAGACAGAGATATCCGACCACGTTACCAGTCAGCTCCTCCTTCTCTTCCTGCAGCCCATTCCAGCTGGCTCACTTTCTCTGGCAGATGTGAAATACTTCTGATTCACTTTGCAGTGGAGACCTGAAGTTTAATGCAAAGACTCAGCAGAGCCTTCTGCTTGAAGAACAGGCACTGAAGCAGCAACAGGGTCATATTAACCACGATGAGAGTACAAACGGGCATTTAAAAACCAATCCTGATCTAGCTAGATGCGACATATCTTGCTAATGTGAATGCTACAAGAGATAGTATAATCTTTGATTACCCCTGAGGCCATAACAAACTTGGAAGGAAGCATATGAATTGCTGATTATTTTTTATGATGATAGAATCTCAGAAATTGCTGATATCGCTTTTGTGCAGACTGACAGGTCCCTGGCTGCACTATTTTGACTGAATTTGAATCATGCAGTGCTGCTCTCATTTCAGGGCAAGGTAGAATGTGTAGCTTTCAGAATTTTTTTTTTTTTTTCCTGAGGCCTATATATATATACTTGGTGCCAGAACTAGCATGCTGTCCCCTTTGGATCTGCTGCTGCAATGCTTCTTAGAGTGCTCTTTTGTGCAGCAATTCATGTTCAGGCAGTGACAGTCTGGTCACACCTGTTCTGCTCTGATAAAACCATTTGCAGGTGCTCTGAGAAGCCCAGGAAGAACAGAGCACCTGTTCCGCAAAACCTCACTGCTTGGAGTCCTTTGTTCTGCACTCAAAAGCTGATCCATTCAAACAAAAAGGCCTGCTTACTAAGGAATAAAGGAATGTATCCAAAAGAATCAGTACAAGCATTCCCTCCCTAATTTGTCCTATGTAATAAGCAAGTCCCGAATAACAAACAAAAATTTACTTGGAGTACGAATAGATAAATACTATTTGTTTTCATTAGAAACAGAATAGAGGCATCTTAAAGTAAATCTCACAACTGCATCAAGAAAATAAGTTACACCTGGGATAGTCTTTCCTTTCAAAAAGAATGAAAGTCTTCTCAGCATTTTGTCTGAAAGCATGCCATGCAGAGAGAAGCAAGCAATCAGAATATGTTCACAAACAAAATGGGGACACCAACGTTTCATCTATATTGCCACAGAGGTTTTCAGAATTGAAAACTTAAAATTAATGATATAAAAAAGGGCTTACCTGAGATTTATATGTTTCCATCTAGAAGAGAACTTACTTTGGAAACACAGTAGGGATGCTCCTTTATACAGGTTTCTAGTTAATATAATTTACCTCAGTTTTCCTACTCTGTTAGTTGTCGTACCAAACTCTTAAGATTTCATATTTCATCAGAAACCACCTTCTGATAGAGCTCAGAAAAACATTTCTGATGCAAAGAAGTTCGAGACATCTCTTTTTTGCATCTTCAGTGAATATACACAAGGATGAACATTGGCATGTGCTTGCATTCTCCTCAGCCCCATAAAAGACAAAGAGACTTGGTGTTGTGCACTATGGGTGTCACTGTCTAAAGTCCCTGACAAGCTCTCTTACAAGAGATTAATCAGTAGGACAATTGATGGGTTTAGGGGCAGGTGGAAGGGCCAAGGTGCTCTTCCAATGCTTTGCCTTTGCACAGGAAGAAATACGAAGGCACTTCTGAATATTTAAAAATGAGGGGTCAGGTAGGTTTTGATTCTGTTCACTCAAATTTGATTTGGAAAAGTGATTTTGACAATTTTTACATAATCTCCCCACACCTATTTGTATTCACAGTGAAAAATAGCATAAACATAGAAACCTATTTGCAAAGGTTGTGCTAATTTAAAAAGAAAGGATGCGTGTGACAGCTGGTGTTCACTGTGCCTGTCAGAAGATAACCATAAATAATTTAGTTTTCCAATGAGCTTTAAAGTCCATCATAAAAGACTATTAAGGAAAATCAATACCTACAGGATAAATGGCAAAGTCCATGAATTAGAAATAGCATAGTACTGAAATACTGTTCCTCCAAAAGGAGAGTTTAAAAATCTGGTGTCTGTGGTGCAAAACAGTGTAATTTTGAATAATTACCAAGAATTCCACGGGAGGAAGTAGACAATATTTGCCACTGGCCACAGGCTTCTCTTTTAAAACCCATAGAAGTTTGGAGAGAAGTGACAGGTGTGAAAGATAGACTCTAGAAGACAGGCAAATGGAATGTAATCCAGATAAATGTAAGGTAGTGTTTATAAACAAAAACAGCCTAAATATCAAAATTAATCTGCCTCTAGAGACTACCACAACTCAGAAATTCAATAATACCACCAGAAAGCAAATAATGATTGACTACAACTACAGCATCCCTAAAGAAAAGGTTCTCTGAAACTTTACATACAGTTCTGTGAAAAAGTTCAGCTATATTACCAATGTAATTGGAAAACAGACAAAACAATAACCAAATTCTCAAATGTATTGATGAGGGATAATGAATGTGAATTGCACCATGTCCAAGAGATGAGACACACTCCTACTTTAGAATTCTAAAATTGTATTGAGTTTTGGCTCCTGCTCTTTTAACATACTTGGATTTGTATCTTTCCTCTCTTTGTATACGTGTCTGTACCCTCCAGATCCATACACATGTACAACCTCACGTTAGGCTGCTGACATTTGAGTGAAGCTGGCTGATATATTACCTCACAATCATTCCACAGCACCATGTGCTGTAGCACAAGATTTACTTGTAAGTGAGGAAGAAAAATAAATCCACTTGCTGAACTAACTGCAAGCAGAAGGCAAGTTAGCAAAGGAAGAGAGTAGCGGTGGCTCAGCTGACCACAGACTGTGGGTGGTGGCAGCGCCACCCCTTCCCCACAACAGTGACAGTCACAGTGCTCTACAGTTCAGGGGCCGGTTGTGGATCAACAAATCACATTCACTGACTCAGCAGAAATGACTCGCAGCAATTTTCTTCCTGTTGATGTTAACTTACTGGTTGCCAACTCATTCCACTCTGAATTACCTCCACACACAGAAACAGGATTGGCAGAATGCAAAACGGTGGCTTTGGTGCACTTGATGTGTTTAAGCCAACGGAGGATCTGAGCCTTACCTGTCACTCCGTTTTTTCGCTTTAACATCAGCTTTTTCCTTTTTTTTTACAGTTCATGGAAACGCATATGCCCAGGCAAAAGCTCAAAATTAATCCATCACTCATTAAAACTCAACCACGGGGCTTTTTCAGTGCACAAACAATAACCCCACAGAAAAGGTCGGGGGCCCATGTACACCAAAAAGGTTGCGAACAGTGTGAGATCGTCACACAAGGGAGCAGTAACCAACACAGCACAGAGTTCTGTATGTCAACTTCAATACTGGATGTTAGAACTGGCTTGGAAAGCATTACACTGAAACTAAATGCGAAAGCACCTTTACTTACTGTGTTAAAATTTGGGAAGAATCCAACAGCAGAGCTGCTGTCCACAGGGAAGGACATAAAGGGTTTGATATCCAGGGAAGGCTGCATCATCAAGGTAGGTGCGCGCACAAGGGTGGGAAGTGCAGTAGTGCCTGCCAAGAGCAAACAAAACCAGCAATTCATAATATTCTCCTTTCCGCATTACACACAGCATAGCCATCTCTTGCTGACACAACCTCCACGAACAAATAATGCACAGAGGTAATAAAATAGCTCTGCAGGAGTTAATAGAAGGAAACCTATTTCCACATACTACAGATGAGGCAGATTGCTCTCCTATGGCCACGGGTACTCGGACACTGAAGAGGTGACATATGGTGTATAAATCACCCTGGCAGGTAGAATAAATCCTTCCTAAAGCTGAACAATTCTTCTGTGCCAAAAAGACCAGAATGGGAGCCCATGGAAGTCAGATGCTTTTGCAATTCCTGGTTGCCTATTAGATCAGCTAGTGCAGGCAGTACATGCAAGCTGAAATCCAGAGGTCTGTTTCCAAATAGCAAGCTACGTGTTTGTTTTTCCTTCTTCTGATGACTTCTGTAGCTATCAGGTACTGCACAAACATCATTTCACTTAAGATTTAAAAGAATGCTTTTTGTATTACATAGCAATATGAATATTAGAAAATAAACAAATAATCAGCTGGCAACACACACAAACTCAATTCTTTACATTTAATGAAAAACAACATTTTCCTAATTGGAGCCCAGCTCCTTCCCTCTAAACATGGGGTTTGCAGAAGTGTACTTGATGGAGTTGTTATACTTGAGCATCACCCCCTCAACAAGACCCCAAAGGAACACGAAGGCACAGATGTAAACAAATGTGTGGATAGGGCAGATAGCTAGTTGTCCATACAACAGTCTGCCTAGCACACTGCTTCCAGCTCTGCCTATGGGAGTATTTTATTTTCCCTGAAATCATACAAAATAGATTTCAAACAATATTTTCCTCCCTGAAATAGAAAATGAGAAAAAAAAATTCAGATTCTCCTTCCTGGGTCGAATAAATAATTCAAGACAGACTGGAGCAGAGACTGGAACACAAGTCTCCCTGGTCTTTACAGGAGGTTGAGTCATTCTCTGCCTCTCCCCCAGGCCCCCCCAACAAAATTTCTCCATCATTACCTCCCTCTCCTGCTCACAGTGGCCAGCACATCAGCCAGGAGCATAACAGTCCTCTGGGGAGCTTCTTTGGTCTCAAGCAGAGCCGACACAGTAACTAAGCTTTTTCTCACCGAAGTTGTCTGAGCTTTTTAAACCCAGTCAGGAGGGGGAGGAAAAATAAAAATGAAAAGTAAACCAAACAGTCTTCCCTCTCTTCTCCCACAAAATCAAATTGTTTGTATCTGTTTGCAAGATGCCAGGCAATCCATGCGGGCTGCTGAAGAACCAGTCTTCCATTAAATAAACATCTCCCTTTCTCTCTGTTAAGGATATGCAAAATTCAAGGCAGAGAAATTTTCCTCTTTCTTCATCTCACCATCCTGCCTCCACAGATATGATTTCAAACCCATTCTCTGGTATCTGAGAGAGAAGCAGAGCTCAGGAGCCAGATGCATCTGCATGAATTTATTGGATAGCCAGACACAACTAGCCCTGAGCTCAAATTCTGTAGATGCTGGAGACACAGACAATTTGATCACAGCTGCAGCATAATAAATGCTATATTCTAGTCTAGCAGATGAGTAGCAGGCTATAATCTATTCTCTGCTTCTTCTACAAAGGGTGAGAAAGGTGGGTTACTGACAACTGTGGAGAGAGAACTGGACACCATCCCAACTGAGCTGCACAAGTTGAAAGGAAAAATATGTTCGAGATATACTATCAAAATATTTTCTCTCTTCTGCTGTCTCAATACTTTCACAAATCTAAGCTTTGTTTCGAGTCTTTAAGTCAGTTAAACTCTGTGTTCTGCCCCTGTGACTTGATGACTTGGGCTCAGTTAATTAAGTCAAAGCTTATTCAAGTGGAGTCACAAATGTCAAAAAGCTAAAGGCTGCCTAAGATGCCCATAGTTCCTACTTCATATCCATAATGAAAAAAATGAAAATAAAAATGCATCAACAGGAAAGCAGTGTCTCAGAGGATTTTGCCAGAGAAAATATCTTTGACTGCAAAAATGATGATTATTTCTACTAGCTTGTTCTGAAACAGTAGCTTTACATAATTTAGGTTTCAGAGTTGTACTCAAACAGCAGCTACACTGTATTCAATTACCTAAAGTCCACAGAGTGCAGTCAAACTTCTACAAGTTTCTCTTTGAAGTTCAGAAGCAATTAAGATCCACAGAGTTAATGAAAGACCTGTCCTCTCTTTGCATATGAGGCTATGGTTATTTTAACTATATTTTACAGAAAAAAAAAACAGACAGCAACATAGTTAACTTGTCACTGAAGTTTAAAATCAGAGTTAAGCTGAGTTTCTGATGCTGTCTTTAACTGAGGTATAGAAAACTCTTGTCATAAAAATTTTTAAAATTAGAGAACAGTCAGCATCCAATAAAATAGCAATCTTCTCTGTACTCCTCAGCAGGCACAGACCATTTCAAACACTTCTGAAATCTGCCCTCAGCTTTGCAGTTCATGGTGCTTCTGCTGCCAGAACAATACATGGTCAGACTAGGATACATTCATAGTCCATATGGAATAGAAAACGTACTCACCTACTTGAATGATTAGTGAAGGCACTGATAACAAGAAATTTGTTCACTTCTGTTTTGCAGTTTGCAACTGTTACTATTGCCAAACAAATACCAGTGGTCCAACTGGACTGAAGTTTTGTTTTCAGAACCACATTTGAAAGCCTCTGGAAGAATGACCAGGTAAAGATGACCCAAACTACAGGAGGGAGCACTTCATGGCAATCATCCTATTCAATAGGATAGAACCCACTTTCCACTCATTTTACTTCCAAATGCCAAATAGATTCTTACCATCACTCCACCAGATCTGTATGCAGACCTGAGCTAAGCTGGAACGCTGGCACAAGAAAGATGTAGCTGACAAGCTTCATTATCATCATAAATTTAACAGATGTTTACCATTTCATTAGCATTTTAATGATAAAGACAATTTACCATGTCAAACACAGATTGTTTTAAACTACTTGCGAATCTTTGGCATAAATAACTGATATTTCTTGTAAATTCATTTGCTCATTTCAAGTTTGAAATTTATAAACATTATTTTACATATTTAAAAAAAAAAAATTAAATAAATAAAAGAAACTACCTTCAACTCTGAGTGCCACTGCAGGAGTTACCTATGCACAGGGCATGCAAGCAGCAGACTGCCAAATCCTCAACTAGTCTTTTTACTGTTGTATAAGAGGGAGAAAGCAAGCTTTCATGTGAGCAGATGACTCAAAATGTCTCATTTTGTGCAAGAGCACAGTCATGGCAGAGGCACTCATAGCTAGCTTGCATCATGGCTAGTAGCCATTGCTCATCCTTTCCAAGCAGAAGAGGTGTTGAGTCCAGTTAAAACACAAGAGCACAACTGCTCAAACTTGAAAGCACATTCTTGAAAAGCATTCACTAAAGGCCAGTGCAGAGAAATCCAAAGCCATAATCAATTCCCTCTTCTTTTTCATCACCTCGAGATGTTTCTACATTGCTTTAGTCCTTGAATCCAAGTAGTCCAAACTCAAGACAGGAACAGAGGGAGAGTAACTGATGTGCTATTAGGACTGAATGAAAGTATCCTGTTGACAATCTGCATCAGAATGTGCATTTCAGATTGCACATGGTCACCTTTAACATGTGACCCAACACAGTATTAGGGGATCATCAGTATCTCATCTGATCTGTTAACAGCCACCACTACCTACAATAGTTAAAGTATCAGTATAGTGACAGGCCATATGCTGGCTTTTTCATCCTTGAATTGCCTGACCCTTTTTGGCAATGTGGAACCATGACTTCCTAGATCAATGCATAGTAGTCTCACCCAGCCAATGAACTTAGGAATCTAATAACAACTGAGGGGATGGGTGAGTTCTGGGCTCTCTCCTCCCTTGACCTTTTTAGAGCAGCATTTTGTAGACACTGCTTTGAGCCAAAAGTATCCCTTCAAGAGGGGATGACAACTTGTCCCTTTGGTTTGCACATGTTGGCAACCACACTAAGCACAGTCACCCTGCTTTTAGACTTCACACTGTCATCTCAATTTACAGCCTTTTCCTTCAACACTCCAGAAGACTTAAGACCAGATAGGACATGTTTGAAACGTTTCAGAGAACAGTTCTGGGAGAATTTTGCATGCATTCATCCATAACCTTTTTCCGGGTCTCCACAGCTTTCAGTACAGTTTATTAATTTTGTCAGTGCAAGTTTTGAATATTGTCAGGAATACTTATTCAGCATGAGACTCAAAAACAGTTTTATAAACAGCTTAGAGTCAGAGGTAGTATGTAGGCTTTCATCTCGAATAAAACTCTCTTCAGCTCTATTGCCTACACCTTGCAAAAAAAAAAAAAAAAAACCACCAACAAACAAAACAAACCCAACACTTGACTTTACGCAGTTTTATGGGAATATTGGCACAATTAGATTGTGTGTATAAAAAAAAAGAAGCAACTCCTAGCTAGAGAAACGAACCGCATAAAAAATGTCATTAGGAATCTTGCCTAGGATCTGATGCCCCCATTCCATCTTGCCTCAGCCACGTTCGCTGTGACTTTGTCACTGTAAATGACAGGTAAGACTGGTTGATTGCAAGTAATCACAACTTCTAGTTTAAGTACATACATGACATCTGTCACCACAGCACCTAACATATCATATCTCCTACACTGAACGATATAAATATTAATCTTTTTTGCTACCTAACATTATTGGTTCAAAGGATTCAGGAACTTTCTGGTTTTGTTATTTTAGATAAGCTATACATGAGCATTACAGAGTGTCATGTGTTCCCACTCATGCTTAAGATAAACTGCTAAAACAACATTAAGCCCACGTGAAGTAATTTTGATTTTCTGAAAAGCAGGTGCTGATATAAAAATGTTTTAAGTAAAAGCTATTCTATAATATCATTAATAATATTTATGAACATTAAAACAAACTCCCCTCTTAAATACAAAACAAGGTAAATAAATACAGCACATCAGTAATTTTTTTTTTCCAGAATTCAATAGAACAAATATTGCTTTCTTGTAATGTGAAACTACGATGAGACTTCTGATAGCGATTTTAGCCTGTTGAAAGTGAAGCAGTAAAGGAGAGATAAGGCTGCTCATTCAATGGTTTCCCAATTGGCAAATTAACACAATTCTATGAAATATTCACTATCCAAACAATGCAACTTACTTTTAAAAAATACATTGAAGTAGAACCCCAGTATATATGAGATAAGGCACAGCTCCCCTCTGACAATAGGAAAAATGCTAAGAACTTCTGTGTCCCCAAGGCACCACACAAACTAACTCATTAATGAATGAGGATGCAGGTCCTTTGGGGTTGATATGGTTATCACCAGAGTTAGCTACTCATGCATCTTTTAAAGCTTGGAGAGTGCACTGAATTCATACTTAGACGTTATTCAGAAACTGAGGGAACAGTCAGACCTTACACTGACTCATTAACCACCTTAAACAGCACAAACCATACATGTCTGGCAACTAACAATGGGTACGATCCTCAAATCTGTTTTTTTTTTTTTTTTTTTTTTTTTTTTTTTTTTAGAAGCTACAAGGAAAGGCAGCAAGAGCTGGTGTAGAGCTTACAGCTATTCAACAGCATTAAGGAAAAGCCACTCTGCACAAGCATCTTAACACAAGTTATGAGAAGGCATTAGCCCAGGTCTAATCTTGCAGAGCAACGTTTGGATACAAAATGACACACCAAATATTTTCATTCCAGTCTGAGTTTACTTTTCCAGTGGTTGCTTCAAAAAACCCAGAGGCATTTAACACAACTTCACTGCAACATGCAAAATTACCTATATATTGTACGGTCCAAGCTCTTCATGCTCAAGTATGACTTAGCTAAACCAAGTCAGATTATAGAAATAACTCTGCCCGTACAAATTAAAATGTGACTTCCAGTATGCTAGAAGTTAGTATTTCCGTTATTATTTCAAAATAAATGTATTATCAAGACACATTGACAGAATTCAGTATTATCCTTTTGTATAAAATCAGATACTGTGAACTAAAGAATTTCTACTTTTCAAGTACAAGTAGGATTCCACCAATTAGATCAGTACCAAAAATTAATTGAAACCTGATGCTGCTGAAACAAATGGATTTTCTGCCATTTCATCAATCCAAAAAGTCAGCCATTATTTACTTATCTAAGGTTGATAATTATACATAGCTCATTTACAATCAGAAAGAAAAGTATAGCAAGTATTTTTTTTTTTTAAAGGGTTGCAAAATAAAAGCAAACATGCAAAGCAAGCAAATCTTTATGAGACCAGCCCACTCCTCAATAAAATACTGGGGACTGACCTTGAATTGCTTCAATGTCTATGAATTTATAATATTTCTCTAATTGCTCTCCATTTCCAATGCTTTGTGATTAAAGGATGTTCATTTCAATAATGACAATGTAGACTACATATTGTAGTCTATGCATGCACTTGATACGAAGGCAATAATGGAAAAGCTGATATTTGAAACCCATTACAATATTAATTTTCAAAAGAAATAAGTATTTATTCCCCTAATCTCTACAGTTAGTACATCAGAATCATGGAGAACAAATATTGATGTTTACCCATAGTGAGGGCATAGAATAAAACAGAAGTGTAGTTTCACCCACTATTTTAAAGACAAGTAGATCAAAATAGATCAAGAAAATCTTACTCTCCTTGCAGTTGTACTGCATTTATAACAGTTTGAAATAACAACTGGAATCCCTGTGGGTTTTGTGTAAAAGACAGCAGAACAGATGGAATGAGCATGTCCAATTATTAGAAATGGAACAGACTACGCTGCATTTTCCTTAAATAACTGTGTTGCAATTATCAGCTCCTAACATTTGGAAGAGCCCTGTCCCTCCCCAGGTTGGCAGAATGTGTGACCCACACCACTGCCCTCTTTCTCCTTTAGCCACCCCTCTTCCCTGTACTCTTGCAAGCTGAGAAAGGAAAAGCTTGTGTAACACCCAGCTAAAATTTTACAGCACCTGTGCTACCTTATTACATTCTGCAGTACAGAAATGAATTCTAGAAGCATTATACTGGCTTCAAAACATGGCTGTTGGTGCTGGCTTCTTGCCAAGCCTAAGAACTAGATAAATTAAGGAATATCCTTCACTATATTCAGAAGAAACATTCTGGCTGCGGTAGAACAACAATCTTATCTATAGATAATACGGAAATATTTGTCATCAGTTTTTAAAAGAGCTAACTCTCTTCTGCTAAATTTCTAAATCAATCAAGGTGATTTGTTTGACTGGAAAGCAGAGTGGCACATCACCTCTTAACATCATTTAGTTCAGTAACTAAACTAGATTTTATTCTAAACAAACAGTGACAGCTATTAATAAACACAATACTTTTGCATGCACTGAAGTCAGCTAGAGCTTTACAATCTACTCCAGTTTCTTTGTCCTGGGAACCCGTGTTGCTCAGCCCTCTCCCTCAGGTGCCCACAGCTGGAGCAGCTCTGTGCTTCCTCTGCTTCTACTTGGTTCTGGAAAGCACTGCTTTAGAGTAGCTTGCTCTTATGAAGTTGTCCAAGTATGACAAAAAAACCGCTGTGTCTTTTTCAGCTCTCCATTCTCTTGCCATCCATATTAACTCATCTTTCTGAAAACATAAAGACGACTCCTCTTTTTTTCCTCTCCATTTGCTCATACCAGATGCCTCCCCTTGCCTTTTCCACTCCCTCAACACAAAATAAATGATAGATTTCTTTTCTGCTTTTCTGCTGCCACCCTCAATAAAAAACATAACATCACCAAAAGCCTACTGAAGCCACAATCTTGCCTGGACCATAAGACAACTTCCATTCCAGCCTCTGTGTTGACTTGTTTTTTTAAATGTGTATTCTTGATGCATCAGGCCTGCGCGTGCCCAAGGATGAAGCACCGCACTCCATCCCCTCTCTGATTAACATACAGGCACGGCAACCAACCTGTGCCAACAGCATACTGCCATACCAGTACAGATGCAACTGCTTTTTTCTCTTTAGGAATCTGTAGGGACTGAGATATGATGATGAGCAACTTGTTAAAGACAAATACCTTTACCTAAGAGTATGGAAAAAGTATCAGGAAAAAGTATAGAAGTGTCTTTTGACTTAACACCCTTCTTTACAAACGGAAGTGTCCCTATTAAGGAACAGCTACAAAAATGACCCAGTTTACATTATCTTATAAGTTCCATTACATTGGGATGAAAACTAGTTGCAGTTACCTTACTAAAGAGCGAGTTCTCTCTGCACTTCTCATATAATCTGATTTCTCAAAATCCAAATTTTTTATCCTGAATTCCACACCAATCCATACTCAGCCTCAACACAACCTTTCCTTCTGCAGGCCCTGAGCTGCTATCCACTGGCAACAAACGTGGCAATCAAAGGGAGCACTGCTGGATGACCTTTTTGTTATTGCTCAGCCACAGCCATCACAGCTTATCTTCTACAGTTGGGGTTTTATGTCTGCAGTTGGCTTCTTTCTCATTATCCTACTTAAATACTCCAACAAAGCAGCTCAGCAACAAATGTAATAGGGGATCCAGATCCATACGCATTGTCACAGCTGTGTCTAATCATTTAACTCCATTAGACAATTTCTAACTCTCTTAAAAGAGCTCTTAGCTCAGAGAATTTAATGCTTCATTTGCTTTTCCCACCTATTACACATTCACCTCTAGAACATTCAGCTACCTAAGTAGTTTCTTGTTTTCTTTCTCTAAGTACTTCTGTTGACACAGCTCCCTAAACGTCCTTCAGATAAAAGACTACAAACAGGTCATTTGGGCTCTTTAAGCTGTCTGCTGTGGAAACCAGGTTCACTACTGAACAAATTTCAGGTGGTTTTTTTTTTTTTTTTTTTTTTTTTTTAAATAAAGGTATTCAGTGTTCCAGAAAACTCAAAAGAAATTTGAACATTCAAAGCATCTCCCATCTACCCAAAGAGTCACAATTTCAGTCACACTCTCCCTTTTCTTTGCTATCATTTTTATACTACGGTAGTTACTTTTAGAAGAACCATATTCCAAAAGAGAAAGATTATGAGGCAATGTGACAGGGAAGAAAGGTGGAATTTAAAGCTTTCATAATATTGTCCATGTAGCCTACAATAAACACTGAATTTTAACTGCTCTGCCAAAGCACAGGGCACACAGCATATAAGCATCTGTCCAAAAAAGGTCAAACCGGTAACACTACTAGGCAGATTTACTATACTACACATGTAGTTTAATTTAAGTAATATAATAATCCTTTTTCTAATACTGGCTTAACTGAAGAAAATCCCATATGACTTAGAAATAGTTTAAAGAAAAAAAAAATTTCATAATTTCCTAGTTAACACTACAGAAGGGAAAATGCTTCTCTCTCCTTAACTTGTCCAGCTCTCCTTGGTGCTCTAAGTATAGAAACAAGAAAGTCTCAGAGGATTTCCCACAGCACTTCAGTTCTTTCTTTATCAGATGCCCTGCTGCACCCACCTCTGCTCAGAGCCCACACTCCTACAAGTCAAAGCAAGGGGCATGTCAAAACTCAGCTTCTTGAGCTTTAGGAGTTACCAGCATCCTGTTACACTGTAAATGGAAAAAAAAAGTGCAGAGATCTCACTCTACTCAAGAAACCAGGAGCCAGACACACTAGTACTTCTCACACCTAAAAACACAACAGCGATGCTTCAGAATGTGAAAAGAGGACAAAAGTTGCATTGCTGACCAAAGTTTAGGTCATTTATAAGTGGAAGAAAAATGCTACAGATCACCAGAGCCTTACAGTATTCAGAAGCTGCAGAGCTTTCACCGAGACCACTCAACCATGAATCATTTCAGCAAAACAAAGGCATAAAACAGACCACGTTGTCCCACAAAGGCTTCCCGCTGCTAATTGGTGTCACGTTGCTTACCTTAGTGCCTAGGGTTACAGCCCACCTCCACTACAGCATTTAAACATACATGGCATGAGATTCAGAGATAAATAATCCTTGCAGTTCAGCACGGTGCATTTGTAATGCTAGGTGCTGTGAGACAGTGGGCAACCAGCAAGTCCAAACAAATCAGGGCTGCTGTAATTGTGTGCTTAGCTTTAATTACCCTCGAGGACACTGTTTGCAACTTGACTCCAGAGGGAAGGCAGCCTACTATTGACATCACCAGATCAAATATAACCTAAAAGACTGACAAGCAGCATTTCAGCAGCTCATTTCCTATTATTGTTCTTAAAACTAAACTTGGGGATTACAACTTTAGAAGATTATCCGGCTGCTACAGAGCTGTATCTTTTAAATAAATTCTTCTCTTATTTTATTATTTTTAAAGAGATGGTGTCTGCTCTAATTTTTGAAAAGGTTCATAAAAGGGGACCCTGGAGAGCAGGGTTACAGAGACACTGGAGGGTCATGAGATTCAGAAGATCAGAGCCCTCAAATCCTGACTCCGCTGTATTAAGATGCGCTACTTTACTTATTCATCAGTCCTGACTTTGAAATTAAGCAAAAAAATATGAAAATTTGTAAAACTATAGTACATGGTATCTAGCCTGAGGAGAAATAAAGGCAACAGATTTATAACTAACAGATTTGGTAGCACTAATCACCGCATCAGTGGCCTTACTGAACATTAATTAGTGTAATTAGTAACTGGCATTTGAGTAGGAACATTATTTTGTTTTGAAAGCAGCAGTGCACCAGGCCTGCCTGGGCTGGGTCATAAAGAGTTTCAACGCTATTATGTTTTCAAAGACTGTATGACATGAACTTGGGCAACTCTCCCCAGTTACATTCAGAGACCCAAGAAATAAAATAAGAAGCTGTATTTAAGAAAATGTTTCTGTAAAATTAACCAGACTGGATCAAAGAAGAAAACTTCTTTGGTGGGAAGGTGGGAGTCAATGCAAAAAAAAAAAAAGAAAAAAAGCATGAATGCAGATTTATGAAGACTGCCATGCAGCTTGCATCTCTATCCATGACCACACAGGCTGGGCAGCCCACCACCTCTCCGATCCACTCCCAGCTCCTCCCTTGAGCTGGCACAGGCAGTCTCAGCATTTATAAACAAACCAGCAACAAACCAAGAAAGGAGAAATATGCTTTCATATGCTTTCAGACCTGTGAGCTGGTCAAACTGAACCTGCAGCCATCCAAAGAAAGCAGTGAGATGGGGGTGGACAAAAAGAAAAATGAAAAACCTTGTGAGCACTGATGCCTCTCATCCACGCCCAGACTCGACTGAACTGGCCCTCAGCTTCCTGGCGGCGTAGCAGACAAATTTCATGCCTGTCACACTGTGTTTCTGGTTCTCTCTCTCAGGATAGCATCCATCTAATAGGGCAATGTTATCTCACTTTCAGCTTGTGCTACACAGCAACCCTTTCCTGCATTCACAGAGCAGTGAGCCCTGCTCATCTGCCCTGCTGGTTATTACTCAGCTCCTGCTCCCCTTTGTATGCTTTGGCATAAACTTATTTGTCAGCTCCTTCAAAGGGAAGATAATAAATCGGTTCTTAAACTCACATTGGCCCTTCTCCTCTTTTAAAAACACTGCAAAACCATCAGGTCTTTTTTAGTGCTCTGAGACTTCCTAGTGCCTTCATAACAGTAACAGCTCTGAGATTTCTATTAATGCAAGTATCCTTATGCAGCATTTGTCAGAACTTTTAAGATCCCAGTTCATCAAAATAGTAACTTGTTCTTACATTGCAATCTCGCTCTTTCACTGCTTACAGCAAGATGATGGCCACATTAACAGAATCACTCCTTTTAACACCAACAATGCAAAAACACCACACAATCCCATCTTCTTTGCTTCCTAAGGCATTTACAGACTAACAATCCACCCTTCTCCTTGCTATTCTGCAAGTATTGCAGGTGCATTTACAGAAAGATTTTTTAAAGTTTGATGCTTCTGTCTCATTTCTTCCTTTTTATTTTATTTTACCCTTTACACTCACATCGCTTTTCTTCTTTCACCCTCTATAATTTGAACTATTTCCCCTCTCCTATCTCCACATACAGTCCTTGTGCTAAACAGCAGAAAGAGCTTATATTTAGCCTTGCTTTCCCTGCTATGCTTCCTGGTAGTTTGCGCTGGCTCTTATATTAATGAGTCTTTAAAAGAACTTCCAAACTCTTTCAGTAAGAGTGACAAAAGCTGCATGATTTAGCATGTAGGAAAGTCAGGCAAGATGACTATTCTGTTCTTATGCCTATAAAGAATACTACCCCATCTCATTTCTGTAGCAGCTTTTCACAATCTTAAAGAGTAATATTTCACTCTGACTTTAAAAGCTATAATCCTTAATTTTTTGTTTCCTCAATTCTAATGAACTAGGTGGATGTACCAGCATACAAGCTTCAGCCTACCTCCAGGAAAAGGTAGAAGTATTACCCTTGCCCATTTCTTTCCCTGGCTATGTAGTAAGGTAAACATCAAGCCTATAATTCTGAGAAGACTGGAGCAATGCACATCTTTACATTCTTTCTCCTCCATCCTGAACTTTACTTCTTCTGTTTTAAGAATGTGACTTTGCTCCCAATCACTGAGCTTTAAATTCATGTGTAAATCTTTTTTCTCAATTCTCTCCACTGCCATACAGATTTACCCTTGCTTCATACTTATTTGTTGGTTAGAATGAAATAACAGAAGACTCGCATACTGAAGGCAATACACATTAGGTACTGAGAAACCCTAAAAATCATACCTGCATGCTTTTCCCTTTTAATTGCATGTATTTCCTATTGTGGGGAGAAAAAAAAAAAAAAAAAAAAAAAAAGGGGGGTGGGAACAAAATTGCTGTAAAAACTTACAGGCCTGGAGGTATAACGTGCAGTGCACAGAACTCCAGCAAATGGTCCAAGCTTGCATCTGTCGCCCTGGTGTGAATCTATTGTTCCTTTTAAGTGCACAGCCTCACTGGGATTAGCAGCAGTACAAGTGTGAGATCTGGCCGATTAACATCGCCAGGAGGAGCGCTGAGTAGACACAACAGCTGCCAGGTCAGATGCTACAGAGTTTCACAGTTTAAAGGAATAATAAAAGAAGTGACCAAGGTATTTGTTATCAGACTGATACTATGTTAACAAAACCTTCTACATGCTTTTCATTGGCTAATGTTCTTCCTAAATTGCTTCACAAAGAAGCCCAGTAAAAACGTGCAACAGCAAAAGGAAAGAGGCAAATGATTATTACACCACACAGACCGCAGCATCTGCTGTGGGAGGGCCAGAATAACCAACAGTCCGGGGAAAGGATCACAGCCCACCCTCCTATCACCACACATCCTGCACGACAAACTGCACCCTTCACCTCAGGCAAATGTTCCGAAAAACATCATCTTGCACATAATTGTCACAGCAGTGTGCTGAATTGGCAAGAGAAGTTTGCAAAGATAGGGATGAAAGACTGATACCTTAGCAAAGGTTCAGGTTCAAATGTTCCTGTGGATACAGCAGTCATGGCTTCATAGTTGTCCACATTCCACAAGGGGTTTAAAATATGCCATATATTTCTGCAGCAGAACAGCCCTTCAGAGTGAAGCCATGCTACAGAATACACTCCATCAGCAGAAACCAATCGAAGAGGCTAATCGAGGAGCTAGGGATGATTAAGAAGTAGGCTCTGAACTTGCATTTTTAGAAGTACTCACTGGAGCTCAATCACCTATGAGAACAAGCCCATACTTTCAGCATGAACATCCTCAACAGTTGGCATAAACAACCTTCCTCCACTTCCACTGGTGGTACGTACACCCCTGGAGTTTGTGTTGTTCTCCAGAATTTTCAAAGCCATTCTCTGGATGGATTTGATACTCAAGTTTGGGTAAAAATTGTCTATGTCTATGTATATGTAATAGTATATGCCTTCCAGCACAGGAGGAAATCAGGGAAATGAATTTCTTGTTAATCTACTTTCATGTGCTCTAATTAGAAATATCATGATAGCTTAAGTAGCTTTGTAACCCAATAGAATGTGCAGCAATAACAGCAGAGCAGCAAGGTCCTAGGCTGCGAGGATTTGCTCAAATACAACAGGCACAGAAACAGAGGAAAGGAGCAGCTCACCTTCAAAAGGCTACAGGTAGACAGGGATCTCTAATGAGATACTGTTGCCTCCACTGCCAACTCTTAAACGAGGTCTGGGAAAGGGTGGATCCTGGCTCCGCCCCTTCCAGTCACTCAGGGGCATTGCATACACCTGAGCTCCCTTGGGTTGGCCCTGCCTTCCCACCAGGTCAAGTGGGATTCAATCACTGGTTCAAGCCATGACTTAGCATTTCCACTACAAGCTTCAAAAATAAAAATAAGAAAAAAATCCTTAAGTATTTAAGAAATTGTAGTCAGAGTGGGGAAGAGAACAGGAAAGAACAAATCCATTTTTCAGTAAGAGAATGTTTATAGTACAGAGAAGTATTCTACACCTATCCCCAAAAGAAGCAGCTGGTATTAATTCTTCTGTTGTTGCTTTGCTTTGTTTTAACTGAGAGACTGCTTAACTACAGGCTTTGCAAAGACAATTTCTATCTTACGCAGAAATGCCTACTTCTACAGCACTTTTTCCCAGTACATGAATTTCAAACATGTTCTATTAAACACTTCAGAAAGTTGCACAAGACAAAAATGAGTCATGCAAGGTGAAATTTAATCCTCAGATGTCTTTTCTATTACTGAAAGCAGAAATGTATTTAGCATATTTTAAATCCCTTATGGAGTGTACATTTCAATAGAAGTCAGTGACCAATAACTGAATCAAAAACAAACAAAAACTTTTGTCTTTAGACGGCACTGCTGCCAGAATAGAAAGAAAAACATTTTTTTCCCCCCAGATTTAATAGCATTGATTGCAACAATGAAGAAAGGTCTACAACAGAAATGAGGAAATATGTCTCATGATCCATTCTAAATTCATTTCCAATATTAACTGAGAAGTCCTCATCTTATGGGGTGGGATCTCACATGCAGCACTGTGTTTAAATCTTGGCACCCATGACAAAGAAAAGGAAGAATGAACTTAAGCTGGGAATATGAAGAAATCATAAGAGCAGCTGAATTCCAGCATGGTCAGAAGAGAAAAACTTCAACTAGTTTTGTGACTGTAAACCTCCATGCCTACAACAACAGGGGTTTGGGTAGGATAAGCTTTGTTCAATATTTCTATTCCTGTATGTGCATATTCAAATGTAACAATAGAGGAAATCTGTAAATCAATATAAGACCAACTGCTCTTCCTGTGGTGGGATAGATCATTGATCGATGAATCAGTCCAGCAAGCAGCAGTGCAGAACACAAATAAGACAAGCAAAAACTACAGAAAATAAAAGTACCCTGGACACTGAAAAGTTTTTTTTTTATAATGATACCTTTGGGTACATAGTGAGAATTATGAAAAAATTATATATAGTAAAAACAATTGTATATGTTTCCAAATAATACTTGAGTTGCAAGAGTGAAGGACTGACCTGTTAGAGTCGCAATGAAAGGTAAGGAGGAAAAAGCCCAACTTCCTCCTCTGCACAAAACCATTATCCATGAAGTCTCATGACCTGGCAACAGCTTAAGGGACAAAGCACAAAGTATCAAAATGCACCTTCCATGAAGGAAAGAATTATCACTCACTTGATGAGGATGCTTATTGCGTTAAGTAGCAGGCACCTCTTCACTTAAAAAGGATATACAAACTGAAGTGACTGATACCAGAAGCAAGCTGCAGAAAGTCTAGCAAATATAAACAGTGAGATAGTAACAATACACAACTGAGAGAGGCAAGGGGCGATGCAGGCTATTTGAAAGACTAGCAAAGAGTTGTGAAAGTTTGGAGATTAGAGAGAATTGAAGGAAAAGGATATAACTGGAAAAGAAACCAATCAAACCCACCAGGTTTGAACATCAGGGGAAGTTTCTTAACACCAACATTGTTCTGAGTCATACTTAGTGCTCACAGTGGCACTCTTTTTGTGCTGAAGCAGACTGTGGAAATAACCTCCCCAGAGAATCTGAGAATCTCAACAGCACACAAGACAGTATCCAGACTGAATAAAACAGTGTTGTATGTACAGCAGAAGCAATGCCTTATGGATGAGAAGAGGCTTAGATGACCAGCAATGTGTACTGTGATTGCAGCCATTAAAGACAAGTTGCAACAAAGATATTTACAGCTAGTGTCATATACTTTTTTTTTCTTTTAATGAAGTATAAACATGGTCTTGCTTGATTTTAAGATAGTTTTTTTCAGGTAGTTCTTTCAGATAGTTTTATCACAATTTCTAGATGAGAGATCAACACAAAGAAATTTAGCAGAAGCAAACTAAAGCACAAACATATGCTATAAGCATGAAGGATGCCCCAGGTGCAGTGGATTTTATCCTGTTCCGGCCACAGCAAAAAAAGTGGGTTCTTTCTGCTGAAACAAGATGGCCAAAATATGAAAGCATGTAGAAATATTTATTTTTTCTTTTCATAGAGAAAAAGTTTTCAGTTCAATGGGAAATAGGAGCACTTATTTCTGCCTGAAATTTTCATGTTTGGTTTTTTTTTTTTTTGGTGGTATTTGCATTTTTCTGCAGTTTACATGCAGAGAACAATATAAACACTGCACAAGAAACATTCTAAGAGTTATGTACCAACTCCTGCAGACAATTAAAGCAGAAAAGCATTCCATATTTACTTTTCTGCCTGCTCTTGTTGTTGACAACTGAATGTTTTAATAGCACTCAATAGAGTCATTGCAAATTCTAGGAAAAGAGGGTTGCTAAGATTCCCTGTCATACTGAAGGTAGAATTTTCCACTTTGTATAAATACTATTTTTGTCAAAGCAATTTGTATAGAGTCCTGCTACCACTGTACATGAAATGGAAAGTTCCACAAAGTAATGGAACTGGGAACTTTTGTTCATGGGACATTTATTTTCATATCAAGAACAAATAAGCACCATAGTCAAGAGCAGGACTTCTTATCTGAGCAGTAAATAAAAAAATCACAAGTTTATTCCCATACATAAATTCTGTCTCATTTCAAATTTTAATTTTCCACAAAGCACTTCTATCAAAGTTCATGATAACACACCATGAGCACAGCTGCTAGTTGTCATACCCCTGACATCCACCCTAACGATCTGCTTCCGTGCAAAATGCAGAGAGCTACATCAGTGAAAGCAGAGCTTTCATTTAGGAACATTAGGATTCGTGTTAGTTGCAACAAAGGGAGATATCTGTCAAACAATTTATATTATTTTTTCCAGGGTGACTAACAGCTTTCAGCCATTACCTCTATGTATGTCAAAGCATTTTGATTAAAACACCATCAATACCAAATAGAACTAGACAGAATCTCAAGAGTTCATCCAATCTACATACATAAAATGAAATCTTCCAATAATCTGCAAGAATCCTACCTTAAATCTATGGCATCAGTCAAGCTGTACACCACTATAAAAAGCACTCGAAACACAAGGAAAATAAGTAAAGTTAATTCAAAAGCTGGCAGGAGAAAAGAGTCTGCTAGAGACTTCATAGGATTTAGTGCATTTTCTTTGCATGTGCGTAGCTCAAAAATAAAAGAACAAAAAAATAAATCAGATATTTGAAACAGATCATGGTGAGCTGTAAAGAGGCATCCGTTATAAACAACAAAAATCCATTAACTGTCTCTACTTTAAAAGAAGGGTTAGCAAGACTACATAGGCTTGCTAATTACTCTGCAAATATTACACTGGGTCAAGTATCAAGATCTTGCTTACAGCCTGGAACTTCAATTACATGACAGAAAACAATAAATATAATCAATCTTTTCCTAACTATACAGATTAATTGATGGAATTACAAATACTGTTTTGGCATTTCAAAATTCACTCTTCAATAGCAACTAGATATTGAGATATCTGCTCTAACACTGGTGAAAGGAATACAGATATGGTCTTTCACTGAAAGTCTGGAAACCCACATCTTAAAGTTTTGCTCACACTGAAAAAGTTAGTGACAAAAGTATAAATGCATATTTGAATTGCAAAAAAAAAAAAAAAAGGTCCATTGGTGACACATCACAGGAAAATGAATCATTTGCTACCTTCGGTTTCAGAAGACGACTAGATTTAGGAAAAAGAACAGCTTTGTTTATAGGCTGAGCAAATTTGTCAGGTAATCAGATTTAACACAGAACATGTCAGTAGGGAAATGCTCCCTGGAAGATTCAAACAAAGAGGATAGGACTGCAATGGGATGTAAAATGTCACTGTGAGACCAGGCACAGCACTAAGCCTGAAGTGATAGTGATTTAAAGCAGGCGCTGCTCGGCTTGGGGCCAGCCTGCAGCCAGCCAGCGGCCCTCAGTTGCTCCAGGCACACGCATGACAGATGTGCAGGCATTCTTGGCACTATTACGCATCTAGTTGTCTTGTTCAGGAAACGAAACAGGTACAGAGAAGCCACTACTACTTCAGTTATTATCTCTCTGCAAATGGAGCCTGTCAATCTCAGGTGCAGCTGAGTTTTCCCATCTCTCATGAAAATAACATTAATTTTATTAAACGCCCTGGCAAAAACAGTTTCATACTTCCATCAGTTCATCTCAATTAATCTCATCAAAAGAAGGGGAGCAGGTTTGCCTCCGTTCATTTCAGTCTCATTTGGATTCCCCTCATTCTGTCTCCTCTCTCTTACTGCTCTCAGACAGCTGAACACACCTGCCAGAGGAATGAGTGGGTGGCAGCTCTTTACCCCAACGTCCAACCCCCAAAGTCTGAAAGTAAAAATGACAGAAATCTCTCCACTTCTGAATTTCCTTGCAATGCCCTTCAGCTGACAGTTATGGACTATGTTGCTTAGAGTTACACTTCATTTAGAGTTTTAAGAAAGTCTAACATGGCTGGTAACTTTAAAGTACCTGTTATTTCATCTGAGTTACATACATGCTTCAAGTTTACCCACAGACTTTCAAAACCAAAAGCTGCTCAGAAAGCTTTTCCAACTGAGACAAATGAAAACAAATAAGGAAACTGAGCTTGTTGAGCAGAAGATGAGACATTGACAGCCCTGAAATTTTTCTTTTATGAGCATTCTGTCTCAACACACCACAAAACAGCAATAACAACAACAAAAATCCCTACACCAACAGGAAAGAAACATACTTTCCCTCATGAGGCAAGGAGAGGGTGAGGGTTGGATGTGTTTCAAACTGCAAAGAAGCAAAATTACTTTAATAAAATGAATTTTATAATATATTAATGTTGTCTATACTAAGAAGGGAAAGAAAGATGAAACTGGCATCATGAGCAACTGAGGACCACATTGATACCTGTCTAGTTCTCTGCAGTCTAAAACAGATGGTATTTCACAGTGTCACTGACTGAAGCTGTTCTGTTTATCCATGTGCAGAGAGGGCTTGTTGATGCCATCAAGTCAGGCTCCAAGAAAGACCCAGATGCAGTCTCCACCTTCAACCTTTCCCATAGAGCAGAAAAGCCTGCTTTGATAACAGACAGCTCAGGAAATCAGAAACCCTACATTCAAGAGCTGAGGTGACGCCTTCACAAAATGCAGAGCGCTAACATGACACAGTAACCTGGAGAAAGCAGCATCCAAATCCAGGTAATTTAGGACTCCAGAAGGTATTTTGGTACGTGCTATATCGACAGCATTCATATATATATTAAAGGGCAGAATTTTCACAGTACGACCCACCACCAATACTTCAAAGAGACCTGTCAAGTGCTGGACACAAACTACTTAAAAGGATATAGTTTCCTTTTTACTAATTGGTCTGTCACAACATTTGTTTAAGAACAGATTTGCTCATTCATTACCTCTCAACTACATAGAAATTAATTCCAGTTCTCCCAGCTCTAACATCAAGCACCTTTCTTACAATCATTCCTCTTTCAGCTGGTTTCCAGCACTAGTCGCAGTCCGATTTTCTCATGGCTTTTTCTCCAGGAATGATTTTTGCTTCTACATATCAGTAAAATACCCAAGCTTCTGTGATCACGGGGTTAAGATCAAAAACTGATAATCATTTCTCTTTGCCCTGTTTTATTTTATTTGTAAGAAAAGCATTGCCTTTTTTCAATATGCTTCCCTTTTTGAGATCAGCACTGAAGCCAGATGAGAACAACCTTCAACTTCTACCTTCTTTAGGAGCCTTACTCTCTATTCTAGCAACAAACTGAGCAGAAATCTTGAGCTCTCATCTCGAGGTAGCACACACTGTGTATACAATGAGCACACAACTTATGCCATTACAGAAGGTAGACCACAGTTTCCTGTTGAACTTTGAAAAAATACCTTACGCATAATGTATAAAATCTGCCAGTTGCATGAACCTTACTTTCTGGTACACTTTAAAATGTCACATGCAATACTTCTGCCATAGGCGGCATATCTATTACCACTGCATGTGACCCCACATTGGCATCCATTTTGTTGCTATCAACA
Organism: Pavo muticus; assembly: GCA_016647715.1. NCBI lineage: Eukaryota > Metazoa > Chordata > Aves > Galliformes > Phasianidae > Pavo > Pavo muticus. The sequence continues at coordinate 437,176 of JACDJE010000228.1, read as the reverse complement.
ATCACTTGAGCATTACAGATTTTTTGGCTGACAACATCACCTACTGCTTTGTTGTTACTTTTAAAGTTGCCATGGAGACACAAAAGAACAACTGAATAGCAATGTTAAATGCTTATTCTTTAGGAATAAGACACTACTTGCCAACATGGTGTCTCAGGGTTTGTTGGATTTATAATAAACAGTAACTTTTGAATCAAAGCCTTGCTTAAAAAAAAAAAAAGAGAAAATACAAAAAAGAGAGCTGTTTCTTCCTATCCACCCCAATCCTACTGACAATGAACCAATGTAGAGGAGATTACCTCCTTGCTGTGGCATGAGGCATCAACACAGGAGAACTTGCCTCCTGCCCAGTATCCTCAAGAGTAGGACAGTCGCTGTACAGAGAATCTTACCTTACTTTCTCTCCAGTTTCCTCTGTGCTGCAAGTAATCTCAAAATGGGAAGGAATAAGGAAGTTCCACATTTCATCTTCCTCACAAACTCAAGTAAATTGCTGCTCCATCCATAGAGACACAACACAGGCTACAAAAAAAAAACAAATCAAGGATCCTCTTTGAATTAATTCCCCTAGCCACACAGTTCTGCTTTTCCTCTAGCACATCCCTTCCTACACAGAGCACATCTAGAAGCTCAGACAAACAGCTGAGTCCTGCTGCTCTCTGCCCATAATCCCCAAATGCACATAACTGTACAACTGATGGGAACTGTGCATGCCCAGCCATTGGATACTTGGCTTCTTTCAGATTCCTGCCCTAGACATCCAATTCCTCCCATTCCCTGCAGCTCCTGAGCAGACTGAGTACAAGGGATCAAAATGAGCATCACCTAAAGCCTCTCTGACCTAAAATCTTGTTGCTAGTCAGTCTAAGAATTTTTTATAGATCTTATAAGCAGAAGAATATTGCTGGTTTGGTACAGCAGATCAGCAACAATCAGTAGCCAACATATGCAGCTGTCAGTGACAGCTGAATGAATACTTTCCTATACAAGAACTTTCCCTCCCACCCGCCTGACAGCCAGTACTTGGCAACGTGTCCCCTTTCCTGACACTCCAAAGGCAGCAGGAACACAAACCCTGCTCCCAGGGACTGCAGCCTGATCCTTTCCCAGCAGCAGGAGCAGCACTGGCTCCTCGATCTTCTGCCTCATGAAGTCTGAGGACTGACTTGTCCCTTCCCATGATGTGCAAAGATAGCAGTCAGGAGGAAGTATTTTAGAAAGAGAGTAGGTGGTAGGAGATAATGAGGAGAAAGACTGGGAAAAAGACATTTCTTTCTCTTTCTTCACCAGATATCCTCGCTGAAAGACACCTGCATACTCTTTCCTGTAATTGTGCTGTCTCTGTCCTCTGTGCCTTGTTCCCCACAGCCCTGACACCCACTCCTTGCTCCCCCAACTTTCAGAGCCTCCTGCAAACTCGCAGCTTTCACCAGCCCTGCCCCTGCGCGAGGACCTATGCTGTTGACACCAGGAAGAACACTTCAAACTGGGTATTATAATTCGTTATTTGCGTTGGACAAAATCTGCTTTCGCTAAGAAGCCTTGAGTTGACTTTGGAGCTCAGAGAATTTAATGTTAATATATGAAAGAACATGCAGGCTCTGACAGCAGAGGCTTGTTTCTCTGGCTTGGGAGTTTCCAGCTGAGCGAGAACCTTCTATTGACAAACCAAATTAGCAACATTGATCCTAGCTTTAAAAATTCTCTGATCTACAGCAAAGATGTTTAAAGTGGAAATAAAGTTCTGAAATAACATTGCTTTTTAGTTCTTTAGAGCTAATACTTTTCTATTACTTGAGGGAGAAGAGGAGAGACAATGGGGAAATAAATTGTTATTACAGTTGTTTAACTTCATCTCAGACACCTGTCTGCAATCCTAAGATCGAAGGGACACAATGCAAATAACACAACAACAAAGAATGAAAACATAAGAGTGACTTCATCAAAAAGATGGTGAGACTGAACTTTCCACATGCTGCTGGTCCACTCTTGAGGGTTTCATTGCTCCAACCTTGGTTTTGCCTAAGCAGGTCCTGTTCCAGTTAGAGAGAGGTTGTACAGCCCACACAAATCGTCTTGGCAGATACTGGGTAAGGAAGGAACAACCTTCATAACAATTTGTTTAGAGACATCACCAACCCCAAAACAGCATGTGTTATCCCTTTTGGGAGAGCACCCAGAGGGGTTTGCAGAGGACCAGGACTTGGGCATCACCCCCCAACACTGCAGCAGCTGCTGGATCCCAAGGAGCCAAAGCTAGTGTGCTGGCTTAAGGCTCCAGGCAGAAAAATAAGAGTCCAGTACGTTGCTCCTGACAAGTTGCCAAGCCCAGCTCCACATTTCTTAGGTTAGTGATGGACGTAGAGGATAAATCCACCAACAAAATGATGTTTCTGGCCCTTGTACACCTTAATCCAAGCCTGAATGGAAGGGAAAGAAGTTCACTCATTATGAAACAAGGTAAAATTTCAAAAATGAGAAAAGAAAAAAAAAAGACAACTTTCTCAGACAAAGTGTGAGTTTTGCTTTCACATCAAGAAAGACAGCTAAATTTGAAAAAACCCCAGAAAATTAATGCCCTGAGATAAGTTATAGACAGTTTTCTTTGAGTGGAAGAGTTTGTCTAAGATTTCAGCTCCTATGTTTCTTTATTAAATATATTTAAAAAGAAGGCCAACAACTGGGGCTAACTTGGGGTGTGGAAGAAGGGTACTCAGACTACTCAAGTGCGGAGAAAGAAAAGCATTTACAACAACACAAGTGGAGTTCAAAAGTATAAAGTACCAGAAAGGATCCAAACAAGCCAAGAAAATGAAGAACGATGCAGAAAATGGCAAACACACACAAAGATAATTGAGAAATTTCCAGTATTAAAGACAAAAAGGACAGACCTCACCTATATACGCTGAGTTAGTACTTCCTCGCTGTGCCTTACTCAGTGAAATGAACTCTGTGGAGTGAGGGTACGTGGACCTAGGAAGCCTTTCCCTTGTGGGGTCTGGCAGCAAGGAGCCACATTGCTGCTTAGAGCTATGGGTTTGTGCAGAGCTTGGTACAGCTGTTAGAGCATCCATGCAATGGCCTTGCAACAGCACACATTAAGAAACCCTGCTGCCCTTCCAGTAAGTCCATTTTTCATCCTTTTATTTCTCATGGTGGTGACAAGTATTCCAGACACCATTTATTAGGACTTCGTGTATTTTCAAAGAGGTCAGCATCAAGCAGTGGATTAATGTTCCTGGTTTCTTGCAGTATGACAGTATCAAGAGGGCTTTTAAAATTCTTACGAAAGGTCTTAAAATTCTCCCTGGATTTGTATGTGTAATTGGCAGTATTATATAATTTTTAAGTACTGGATGACTCACAATTGGATATACAATACTGACTTTATAATAACTTTTTTATGCTTCTGAATATTTCTTACACTTTCATTGCTCTAAGGGTTTAGGATTTCAATGTTTGGATTTAAAAGTAGGAATTCCGCTCTTTCACGTAGAAGTCTTTCCTTTGTTTAATTTCAAAAAGCAAAGACAGTGCTAAGATCATTTCTGTTAGAGTTGCATAACTACCTCTCAAAGCACTCCTCAAATAGCTGTTACAGAAGGATTATCCAAATCTTACAACTAGCCCTCCAACTAAGAGGCAAAATAAATCCCTATGCTTACAGACTCAGCATGTTAAATGTGGATGAATAATTTCTAAGTAGATTGAGTATTAGAAAGTTTTTTTTTTTGTTTGCACTGTGGTTAGTTTTTTTAATGTAATTAGCAAACTCTCCCATTCCCCAAAATCTGATTGCTCCTTTTAACTCAAAGAACTACTTAGACCTTGTAAGATGCCTTTGAAATATTAGGGCTATTACTACACTATAGTGATTTTGAAGATGCAAGTCTTCAATTTTAATTTAATTGGATTCCAGGATATAAAAAAAAAAAACAAACCTGCTAGTCAGTTATTTTTGTTTGCTTGTTTGTTTCACTATTATTAAGTCGTAATAGGATCCTAGCCCTTTCATTATCTCATACCATGTATCAATGTTCAAACTTGAACAGGAATTCAAAAAGTAAAATGATACTGTTATTAATGTCCCGCCAGCAGACAGCTAAAAGAGGAAGCTGACACCCCTTTACAGTTGCTCTAAACAAGCATTTGGCTTAAAGAACTTTCAGGTAATCTAAGAAGTATTCAAAGCACCATATATGCACAGAATATGCCACTAAAAGTAATTGCAAGGTTATTGTATACAAAAAACCATGACTAACCAAGTGGCAGAACACCATGTGCCATGTCTATGAGCCCAGCAACTAGGGCAGGAACCATCATCTAACTCAATCACAGGGAAAGCAGCATTCAAGAGGTATTTACAAGTTTCCTAAATATTCTAAAATGTCTAAAATCTCAGACATTTTTGAAATGCAAAATTTTATTTATGTTAGTATGACCTCTAATCACAACAACAGAGCACTGTTCCTACTGCTACTTCTAGGACTGATTTAGAAGAAAATTAGCATATGTAGTGTAGTGTACTACAGCATAAATATTTGAAGGGGAAATTCTGTAAGCAAAGAATGTTCCTTAGCTTGTTACTCTGGGACATAATTATGAGTGATGAGATGAAAGAAAGAAATGAATGGTATTCCTAAGGATGAATACTGGGAAAATCAGCAGGACAACCTGACCAATAAAGCAAAAGGAGAAAAGGAAAGGCAAGCTTAGTGCTTCCACAAAAAAGATCAGAAAATAATGAAGATGGTGAGTGGAGCTGGTTTTCAGGTGTTTTGAGACCAGTTTCATTTGTGTTTCAGTATTATGTCTAGTATTAAGCTATCAAATATATTTTTAATGTGATAGTTACCATCATTTTAAAATTTAAAGAGCATAGTGCCATGAAGTGACCTTGTAGCCTTTAAAATTGCTGAATTTAAAGTATATCATTTACTATAGATTGCATTCAGTAAAATCTGATCAATTTCTTTCTACAGCTAAAGTTGTACTTAATCAGGAACCACTCATCATTCCTGGTGGCCTTCTTTGCACTCAAGCTACAGAAACAAATGGAAAGTGACCTTTCTTATAAATTTCTTTTTTTTTTTTTTTAATTTTTCATTTAAATCAGACAAAAATCATATGCTGTGGATCTCTAAGCCTACTTCTATTCTCACAAATGCTCGTGTCCATGAGATTTTCACTAGTCACAGGATTTCCTCCAGTGAAACAAACAAACAAGACAGCAAAAACCTGAATGCACCACTCAGAAGATCATTCCAACTGAAGCCAACATCCCACACCAAACTGATCTGCAGTACAGGCATCGATACACCACAGGGAAGCTGATCAGCCTTTTGTTTTAAAGCACGTCAGAAATGCAATACATAACTTCAGAGTCCAACTTTTCATTCCACTGTAGTGGGTGGCAGAATTTCCAACAAAACCAGAATTAGAAGCTAACAGTTTAATGGTAATGAATTATATTGCATAAACATCTTGCAGAACTCAGTGGCTTAACTTCATAGCCTGTCATGTAGTTTAAACTATAAGGACACTAGTAAAAAGAGAGGGACACTGCACTCTTCATCTCCAAATATTTCTTGTATCTTTTACTGTTTGAACAGTTACTCTGTCAGTGACATCAAAGTCCCACAGGCATAGAAATTACTTTTTTTTCAGTAAAACCGTAAGATCGAATCTCTAGCCTTATTCTTCAATCTTTTTAAAAGCTTTGAACTCTTTGAATTAGTCTCCTTTTATGTCTGTATCGTCCTTAGTTTCCTATAGCTCTAAGCACGCCTGGAGTCAAGTCTCCCTTCGCACCTTCAGAGGTATTCCTACTCCGCTCTTGACTGTATCCTGTGTTTTTTTTTTCCAGCAGCCCCACTGCTCCCATAATGTTCTCCCTACATGTTCTGACATCCTTGGCTTCCCTCAGCTTCAGGCAGCGCAGTTTAAAAAAAAAAATTGGTTGCAAAGGGACTATTCTCTCAAAATATATATTTACTCAAGTAGATTTTCTTGTTAGCCCCAGCCACTGATTCACTCTTACCCACAGGTTGATAGCTAAGTTGTAAAGTGCATATCCCAGATACCCTAACAAATCTCCTACTTATAAATAAACACTTTTTTTCCTTTAGTTCTAGAATTCTGGGACTACCTGAGAGAAAAATAGTCTATCTCTTGGATTAAAGTAAATTAAGCTTCTTTGTTTTGCAAGAACATGGGAAGGGAGTCAACAATAAATATATGAAAAACTTTATCTCTGGACATTTTCTTTTATGACAAATTCATGAACTATTATGAGGTTGTTGCTGTTGTTTGTTTTATTTCTTTTGGACTCACAACCTTCTTTTTGTAAGTGATTAAATATATTTCCTATGTTAGTGTCTCATAGCTAAATTAATATTTGTCCATTAAAAGGGACAAAGTAATCTTTGTCGTCAGCCCCAATTTTTCTATGATTTACTCATACATGCAGCACTTTGGCTCTGCATCAGGACATAACTCACATAGACTGCAGGGCTGCTTTGCTACTGTCATGTCAGGAGATTGGCAGTAGCCTTTCAAAGAACTTTTCAGAGCTATTTTTAGACCTATTACTGACATCTCTACCTAAGTTTCAGCTGTGCCACCATGACATGATGACAAACATTAATATATGGTAACTCAAGTCACTGAAGAACAGCTGTTGATATCAACAAACTGATAGTCTTCTATACAATATTCATGACATGCTTGAAAATGGCCACAACCTTACCATGTATGGTTTAGAACAACTTAATTGTAATACCTGTGGAATATTACTATAGAATTCTATGTAAGCAACCAATCTGATTACTACGACAAGTATAAACTGAATTTGGTCAGTAAGAAAAGCAGAGTAGAAAAAATAGCTTAAAAAGTAAACCTATAGTGTTACTGTACTGACAGAGTCAGTTTTTGTTGTTGTTATTGTTTATTTTTAACATGAAGATGTAGAGGCTCAGGGCTTAATATTAGATCACTACCCATTTGTGTCTATTTTGTGGAGGCCTTATAGTGGCTTTCCAGTACCTAAAGGGAGTTTACAAGAGAGCTGGAGAGGGACTCTGTCAGGGAGAATAGTAACAGGACAAGGGGTAATGGCTTTAAAATAAAAGAGGGGAGATTCAGATTAAATGTTAGGAAGAAATTTTTCACTCAGAAGGTGGTGAGGCCCTAGCACAGGCTACCCAGAGAAGCTGTGGGTGCCCCATCTCTGGAGGCATTCAAGGCCAGGTTGGATGGGCCCTGATCTGGTGGTTGGTAGTCCTCCTTATGTCAAAGAGTTGGAACTAGCTGATCTTTAAGATCCCTTCCAACTCATTCTATGATCCTAAGACTCTACGATTTGTAAGATTCAGATCTACAAGCATTACTGATGAGCAACATTTGATATCAGTAGTAGTCTACTTTGAATCTACTAACATGTAATATTCTATCCGGTAGCCAAGCCTTGCAGGGATATCTCCTACATATTGGCAATGAGAAAAATTCTCTCTATATCTTCATTACATTTCACAGCCCAATCAAAAAAACATATTGGCTCAATGCAAAAATAAGTACCTCTCACTGAGCTTTTCCAGACTGCCAGTCCCTTGAATAAGCTACAGCAGTTACAGTCTCTTCTAGTGTCATCAAAGCAAGGCTAAAGTGCAATATTCATAAAACAGAACGTGACTTGGATCAGCAAGAAACAAAGGCCTTTTGACACACATCAGCAAGAACAGCTTGCCTAAAACACTGTATGACTATGCCTAAGTGGTCAGTAACAACGTATACGTAATTTAAACCTCCAGAGTCTAAAATATTTGTAATTCTACTTTAGCAATTATATGTTATATACAAGGATTTATTGTATTTTTTTTTTTTTATTTTTTTACAACAATGAATAAAATCCAATGCATTCTAAACTGAATGCTACTATAGAAGATGTTGGGATTTTTTTGGTGGGGAGAGGAGCAGGGCATGTTACTTTGCTGTGTTGTTTAGCCTTTTCTCAATTAACATACTCCATATAGCTTAGGTCAGACATTATCCAAGTTGGTAAGGAACATCATGGTTCTGTGTAATACCATAAAATGTAAGACCGTATGCTTTCATGGGCAAGAACAAGAAATACAGGTAATGAGGAGCAAAATATAATGAGATGAACTGAGGGATTCTTTTATGTAGAGCAAGTGCCTTGACATTTAACAATACATGCATTGTTGTAGAATCACAAAGAAGAGTTCAAAAAGAAATCTTATTTCTCCATTCTGAAAGCTCTCTTTCTTCAAGTTCCCAATAAAATTTAGAAAGAACAATCTGACTTTTTTAGCCATCACCTTCAGTTTAGCACAAAGCACCCCAAGGGGAGGAAAAAAATAAAAAATACTTAGAAAATAATTTAACTAAACATGAAAATTCCAATACACTTTCTCTTTTTTTTCTAGTACCACACAAGCACATCCATACAAATGTGATGCTAGACAAGAAAGCAATAACAAACAGAGCTCTGCATAGATATGAAGACCTGAATTGGCCAATTGGTAGTTTTTGAAAATAACAAAAAGTACTTCACAAATGCTGGTGAGATGCATCATATCCTATAGACAACTGCATTTGTCACTGTTACATCAATTACTGCCTCTTCAAGTGAAGGAATCTGCTTTATCAGGGAACATCGGACACTGAGTTGGATCTGTGCCCAGAGAGTTCTCTGGGTAGCACTGCCCTTTGAAAAGTGCAAGTCTGAGCTTGCACTCAAATTTCTCGTTTGTAATAACCATTAATAAAACCACCTAATAAAACAGATTTCAATTGTAAAGACTAGAAAATTAAATAGGGTTTCATGGTATACGCTGAACTTCACTCGCTGGCTTGTATTACTACAGTAGGCAATACATTTAGAGTAACTAGGGGGTCAGACAGTAATTTTTATCATAAGATCACGTTTTTCAGTAGTCTATAGTCAGTCCATTCGTTTTAACTCTCTTCAGAGAACAACTATTATAAATAAACCAGAGGGCTTATATGAAGAAAAACTAGTAGACATCACCAAGTAAAGACCACCTGGTAATGTCCATTGTGAAGGATTTTTAAAACTTTTGGGAGGACTTTTCATATTTCTGCTGACAATCAAGATTTGGAAGAATCTCCTCAGATTGTCCTCAGATTGATCTTTAACATACTGACATAACTTCTCTCTTTCGCTCATTCTTCACATATAGCACAATGCTGCTGGCAATCATTCCTACCTACTGAATTTAGAGAACAACATTTTTCAGTCTTCACAATAAGGATGCTGGAAAAAAAGAGGAACCAAGACAGGTTTGGCTTCCTCATATGAGCTCCTGGATTCAGTAACTTTCCAATTCAAGAGGAAATTTTCAGATGATTTTGTCAGGTAATATTATTTGCCCTGCAGCTCAGACCATAATATAGAAATAATATACTGACTCCTGTCCCTTCTTGTCCCTTTCTGGCTGCTCTGAGATAAGCTGTTTTCCTGCTTCCTCTTGCCTACCTGCCAGCATTAAGGCAGAATGTGCCCTCAAAGGCACCCAGCACCAACAGAAATAAACATCACAACGAAGGATTATAGGGAGCTATAAGTGTATCACATAGAAAGAAACTAACTACACCAAGGAAAGCCATACCAGGACCAGATTTTTCCTTGACTAACCTAGAGTCTCACAAAAATGCTAATGAAAGATCTGATCAAAATCTCAGGAATGAAAACAGAAGGAATCTGTTCCAAATATACTTCCAAACAATCCCTTGTTTTAGTTGCACAACTTCAAATCTCAGCAAACAAGGCTCTGCAGAATTCAATCCAAACTCATCCCTAACCGTAACCATCTTTAACTAAAAAGAAAGTTGTTGTTCTCGTGGATCCTACCTTTTTACCAGTTAAACCAAGTTTTGTAGGAGAGAGGACTGCTTGTCTTTGTGTCCACTACTGCACTGACTGTAGTGTAAATATCAGGCTTCCTGCTTGTGGAGAAACTACTGCAAAGCGTCTTTCAGTCCTGTTTGCTCATTTCAAACCTGTGCATGGTTCAGAACAGGGAAGTTTATGTAATGTTCCAGAGAAACTGCAGTACATCATGGCTCATTTTAATTCAGGTATGAATACATGACACAGATGAATTCACAAAACGCTCCTTTCATCTGAAATTTAAGCAGTAACCCTTTTTCCCCTGAAGATTTAAGCTGCTTTAAGTGATGAAATTATTATATTTTCCTGTTTCTTTAAAGCAGTACTGGATAGAAACAGCTTAGGATGAATCCAGAATTTATTCAAAAAAGAGTACATCATCAGCTATAAGGATATTTGAATAAGTCACTCCAAAAGATCTCAATGTTCTCTACAACTACAGAATGCAACAATTTTAAAGTTCGCTGGAAGCACTTCAGCACTATGTCACATAAAAACATCTTTTCCCCAAAGGCTGAATTTTCAAGTACTGAACAGAACCAAATATCTGCTTGTAGAAATCAGTTCATGCATCTAAGATACTCACCTATCTAAATACAAACTTATGACGCAAATTTTATATCCATCTTTCCCACGCTGAACATCTTCCTTAGTAGTAACACTGGTTTTATCACACAGCGAGAGCTATTTAAATTACCCGTAGGAGGGAAAGTGATAGTGGGAACCTCTGCACTTCTGGATTGCACTCGCTATCCAGACACCCATCAGAAGCTCAGAGCCCTGTTCAGATGCCCTTTTCTGCTCCCACCACTGCTTCTTGCCCTCATGGCTCTGAGCCCTGTGCCTGCTTCCCAGGAAGCTGGGTCAGAGCATCTCTGCTACCGGCAAGGGTTAGAAGTTTTCCCTCATCTGGCAACATTCATCCTGCTCGACCCTTGCCAAAATTCAGATTATTTACAGTACAGGAGTTTCCAAGTACAGGAGTTTTCCACGGTGTATTTGCAGCCTGAAACACCTGCAAATATGCAACTAATTTTGCTGAAATCTGTACAATTTTACTGGACTAAGCTGAATACTACACCAACCATAAACGCTTAAAAATATTTCCAGAGGACATTTGTCTTTAGAATGTTAAAACAAGGCGACAACCAAAAATGATGGTAAATGGATGATGTATTTTTTGGTAAAGAAAGAAATAAAATATGTTTTTCTAAAAACAATGAAAGCTGATGAAACTGAATTTGTCACAGCCAAAGGACAGTCAGACACAGAGCAGTGGCTGTTTTATAAGATTCAATTCACAGCAAATGAGCATTTTGTCAGTATTTATTTTGACATCTGAAAAAAAAAATACCAATGACATTCCTCCAGACAAGGTTGCCTTGTACAAAATAAAAGTGTTTTCTACAAGCTAATCTCCTAACTACAAGCAGGACTTTGAGAAGGAAAGCATTTATCTGCTTTCGACCTTAATAAGACATCCTAAGAACTTTCTGAAAGCACCGTGCACATTTTTAACATCGCTGCTAAGCAGTACAGTGAAACCTGTGATGCATTAACATTTCATAAGCTCAACAATTGCTCTTTCAAGTACACAAGAATGCGTTCCCTATATTCAAATGTTATTACTATATAATAGTTTCAACAACCATAAATAACACAGCATCCATCAACAGGATTTAGCAGCATAATGCTTAAAGAAAATTAAAGACATTCAAAAATCAAGCATTAAATTTTTTAGAGCCAACTATCAGCATGCTCACAAGGAAGAAAAAAATTCATTTCAATATTTAAGAAACACATTCTTCCAATGGGCTTACTAACAAGAATTTTCATTTATAGCTTTCCTTCAGAAAATGTCATGATTACCATCTGAACAGAGGGGGGAAATAAGAGAGAAAGTTCAAATGCTGATTTTGGCATTTGTAGCTTTTGGGTGAAGTTTACCTAAAGATAAAAAAGTATCTAGAAAAATAGATCACAGGCACTCAACAAGCTAGTATTTCCTAATTCAACTGCTCAGCTCCTAAACTACAGAAAACAATTACAGCTTTCACTAATGCACTGCTATTAAAAACAAACCAGCAAAACGCTACATGTGTTTCTCCTTCCATATGGCTGGAGCAAGCATACAACGTTCTATTACATAGCTAGGTGAGAGACAGATTTCAACCTCCGCATGGAATTACTTACCCAGGAGCATGTTTCTCATCTACAGTTAGTCCTGCAGACTAGAAAGCTCTTCACAATAGATCTAGCAAAGGGAATGTTCCCACAAACTCCTATTTGACTCTGTTCGAGTTTTGAGAAGGGCTTGAATTCGAGTTGCTGAGAAATGTGCCTTGCCCCATAAAGCTGCTGGAATATTTTACTTCACTCTCATTGGTGAATGGCACCTCTTCAGACTACATCAAAGTGAAGCAGAGGCATCGCCTGCTGGTGCCACCTTGATTTGAGGTAACAAAACCCCAGGAAAAAAAAAAGCAAGTAGTCCCTACAATGAAGTTCTAAAGCAATGTATTTTAGTACAGCTTTCCTGAAATTGGTTTTAGCTCATTGCCTACCTTTGAGCAAGGCAAAAACTCTCTGCAGAACACCTATATTACACAGGGTGTTCTGTTACGCACAACTAAGTATATAAACGGTAGGCTACATTCAGGTTCTACAGAAGTGAACGACTGATATTTCTTTCTGCTCTGCCTGATTACATTACCTGAATTTGCCTCATTAGATACAAAATACTTCCTTTAAAGAAATGCCAGCAGTGAGCAGGTTTGGGACCTTTTTAAATCTGGAATGGAATACCTCAAAAATCACCTCCAATACTAATTTGAATATGAAATATAAATGCTTAGAATGCTACTGCTACCACAGTAAGTACTTACTGCCCACTGACACCCATGACAGACTGGTTCTGCACAGTCACAATCAGCTTCTGCTGTGAAGTTTCTTCTCACTGCAAAAGCCAAAGACTTTTGAGTCATCTGAAAGCTGAGACCCGAATCATAAATTCCTAATGGAAAGAGGCGTCCCTGTTCTGGATCTCCTCGCCTCGGGATGTGCCAGTACACTCAATACAACTGATGTTTGTGTAGAACTTCTGACGCCTCAAAAGAATTTTACCAAGACCATCCCAGTAAACATGCCTGATAGAAAGAATCTTATCAAAACAAACACACACACCACCAAGAAACCCAAGAGCGTTAGGAAAAGATCTTCACTCCAACTGCACAAATTTACATCGCATAATGTCAGTCAACTCCTCATGGACAAATGGAAAATTATGAAACAAGATTTGTGTGCAGCTCTTCTACCTCAGTGTTTTACCTTAGATGTAGAGAGAGAGAAGATTTTCTTGATTTCCTTGTTTGGTTTTAGAAAAGTTGAAGGATGGGAAGAGGGGAAGAATAGGATTTTTAAAAGCATACCACTTAGAACAATTTTCCTCAAACCTAGAAATACTAAAGAAAACCTTTCTGAACAGATTAATTTGTATGCAGTCCATAAAACTTTGTTCCAGTGACAACAGCCTTCTCTAGGGTGGGACTATTGGTTGCTGAAAGCAGAGTACATGAAACTTTAGCCTAAACTTAGTATTTTCTACATTCTCCTACTCCCCATCCTCTCTTCTAAAAAGGACATTACTTCGATAATAACCTGCCAACATGACTTGGCAGCAACTACTTGATTATGTTACAGATCCTGAATTATTTGGTACCCTTGTTAAGAGTCCCATCCTATTTTTAATTTTTTTTTTAAACAAGGGGAGGGGCATTACTAGCAGTAACGATCACAGAAAAACAGTGGAAAAAATGAATCAGTTCTGACATAAAAAAAGACAAATAAAAATGAAACCCAATTAAAAATAAACCCCTTCTGATTTTTAAGCAAATCTTGTGATCTTGGAAGATGTGACTCATTCTCATTGCGCACTTGGGATTGGCAGCACCAAACCTCTATGAAATTTTATGTGGATTTTATATAGACTCAAATGACTTAGAAAGCTGACCAGTATTTCCAAGTAAATACTACATTCTCTCATGCTGACAATAATACTACTACTTGTATTTTCTGTGAAATCTGGAGGCTTTAAAAAAAAAAAAAGAAAAATTTACACTTTAAACCACAGAAGTGTTTCATATATTTTGTAAGCACGCAGTATATTTGCACGTTAGAGTAAGACAAAATGGCAAGGGCTACATGGCCCTGAACCAGCAGGCATGCTTCCTCCACTCCCTCTACTTCTTCAATGACTATAACGTCTCTTTCTTGGCAATGCTTGATAGTTTCTTGTGAACACCATTACAATCCGCTAGTACTCTAAGGTTTGACCATGTAGTTGGTTTGGTGCGCTGTAGCTCTGTTTCTATCAACAGCAAACCACAGCTTGCCCCACAGAAGACCAGTCTTCAGTTACAGATGACGTTCTCGTGACTCACTAACCACAGTTTTAGGATTTTAGTCTGTTTTCTAGCTCACATTAACCAAGCAATTTCCAGAACACAGATGATCAGAGTTTTAACTCCTGGTCTTCTTTTCATTTAAAACTAATGTTAACACTCTTCTACTCCTAGTAGGCCCACTGTCCCAAGACTGTGGAGGGCCTTGGATTATTTTTGTGCCTGAGCCCCTTCAGAAGTATGCAGTCAGTGTTGGTCCAGCCACAGCTTCTCCATATTCCCAGCGTGCTGGCCTCCTGGCCTGAGGGCATGCAAAGTGCTTGTGTGAGCCCAGAAGAGAGGATGAGGTGATGAGGAAGGCCAGAGGAGAACATCATCCTTCCAAGCAGCAGCTTGGAGCGGTCATGCAGCTGTTGCATTATAGATGGTGCTAAAGAGCTAAAGAGTCAACAAAGGCTAGAAAAGGTGCTGAAAGAAAAAGAGAGAAACAGGGGAATGCAGAGGAGATAAGTTAGGGGAAAAAAAGGGCATTACAAAACCACAGCATATTATATGAGAGAAGAATGGAATGAAAGACAGGGTAAAATGTTGTTATAAGTTAGTGAAAGGCAGAGGGGCAGAGCTGAAAGTACAGCAAAACCATTAGGGACAGATGAAATATAGAAGGCAAAGAACAAAGGTAAATGAAATATGATAAAAATGAACACATTTTTTCTCCATCTAGCTATCAGGTGATGACCTTCCAGAAGATAACGTGGTACAACTGCAACCTGGTACCTGTTATCACGAACTTCGTTAAGGTAAAGGAAGGGTGGCAATGCACACTGAGACTGCAGAGCAGAAAGCAGACAAGCAGCTGTTGAGGAGCTGAGAGTGAGTGTACTCAGGCCTTGCTCACAAGCAGCTCCCATAACCCAAGGATGAGGAGATGACAGAAAGCTCAACTGATAACCTCCTCCAGTGGCATCTTTTTACTGAAGTTAATATTTCCACACATACCCTGTGTTTTCCTGGTATCTCTTTCACATCACTGCTGAAGAAATGAGAGTTTTAGCATTTGTTCTCTAGCTATTATTATCTCACTAATAAGTTTTAATAACAAAAGTAACTTAGAATCCATCAATACCTATACAGAACTGGTATTAGACTCCCATTCTTCCTATCTCTCAACTCTCAGACTGCTTTGATACAGACAAGTCTCCCTAGCAGGCAACAGCATAACTGGCTTCTATTCTGACTGATGCTTAGGAATTCCGAGAATTGTACTGTCAGGATGCAATTGAAGAAAAACAGTATATGCAAACATTCAGCTCAAGCACTGAGGTACACAACTCAGTGTTCAACAAGTTCAAAATTTAGCACTTATGACTTCCACAGAAATTCATGTCAAACTGTAATAATGGCATCCTGCTGTCCAACCTGTAAAAGGCTTCTCTGTGTGACCATGTTTGGATCCTTTAGGCTTAGTTTTTTTGTGCATGAACAACTCTTTGGGCTTGTTATACTTGTTCTCTAGGTTGTATCTTCAGTACAACATCTGCTACCTGCACACAGAAGTGTTGCAGCAGATTTTCACAGAAGAGAAAAATAGTCTATAGTTACTATATGTAGTATTAACTGAAGACAAAATTCAGTACAGTTTTGACTATACTACTATTGTACTACTCATGATTCTTAATCCTCATCTCTGTCTATCAAACGTTTTTACATATGTTGTACAGAAGAGTGTTACTGTTAATATCTCAACTAAAATGAACATCATGAATATCTCAATGAATGCATGATGAATAGATAGATGGAATACTGCAACACATGCTAATGAACTACATGCACTTGCCAGAGAAGCTAACTTAAACCAGTGGCTAGTATATGAAAAAAAGACCTGTTTTCAATGAAAATCCCACAATAATTCTGTCTCTTATAATAAAGGATTCACACCAATAATCCAAATTCTGCTAAGTATAAGAAGTGCCAAATCACCCATGCTTTGTTTTGAAAACTCAAGGCAGGACTGAAAGCCAAGGCAAGGTAGCATCAGTAGGCAACACCGCAGCCTTGTCCCATATGCTGGGCTTTCTGCTGGCTGCACTTGAGCAGCATTTGAATCCAATGCATTTTATGCAATCCTTAAGAGTCATCTTGGCTAAAATGAGCAAAACAAAAGCTAGAAGAGTGGTATAATAGCATGACCCTACCACACAGACACACAGGAACAGGTGGGAGACATTGTCCAGCACAGATGAGAATCTGACCTGAGATGAGAGTTCATTATTATAAGGTTCAGAAGAGAGCAGATGTTTTGGGATCACCTCAGTAAGTAATTACTTCACTGCAGTCAGAAAACGAAAATAACAAACTTACTTTTTGCTTTGGATCTTTTGTTATCAAACACTGGACAACAGAAACTTTCCCATGTAATATATCAGATCCTTAACCCCTCCTTTTTGCAGTGATCACTGATTCTGACAGATGCACCACCTTGTAGTTCAAGTTTGTTGGCATTAGATTTGTGTAATCTTCAGAAAAGTTTAGAACATAAGAAATTATGTTTGAAAACAGCAAAGTTTTAAATCATGTGTTTATCCACTCCAGCTTTTGCTTCCAAAATTCAGATAAACACTCATCCCAATGCTAGTGATAAAGAGTTCATCAATAATGTGAATAAAGGAGAATCATACAGCTTGACTAGCTGCAAGCTAGCCTAAGAAGTTCTATAAGGCATCCCTTGATGGTTTTTATGTATTGCAGTAATGCTGACAGATGTCAAGTGACATTAAGCTCTGCAGTACTGAGTGCTGCATGCACAAGCTAGCAAAGAATTCCTGACCTAAGAGATTACAGTGTAAGCATGCAGAACCAAAAAGGATATAGATGACAAGTACATCTAGATTCTTATGCATTGAATTAAAGCATCTGTGACTTTGCCCAAAAATGCCTGTGATATTTTCTACTATACAATAGCAAATCTTCTCTACTGAGCACATTTTTTTCTGGTGCTTAAAAAAAAAATAATATAAAAATGACCTATTCAGACATCTTTATTAGGGCTGGAAAATAGTTATCCCATCACAACAGATAAACACCAGTGACATTGCTCCTGAAACAGTCAGCATTTTTAGAAAGTGATGACAACATTAAAGAAAAAAGAAAAAAAGACAAATCAAAAGAACAACAAATGAAACAAAAGGTGTAGCAGTGCTATGCCATTGACAAAGCACTTTGTCATTGAGGAACAAGTGCCCTCTTGATTGTGGTGCAATTCAGGCTGGGAAACTGTGCTTGGAAAAAAAAAAAGCATGAATGCTTTAAGTGAAAAAGAAAGGAGAGCAGTGGACATGGATTTGGGCTACTAAAAGGACTTCCTACAATGCTGCAGGGGGAAGCTCACAGTGGTATATGGCGATACCACTAAGAGCCCTTATCTTGCATACTGGAGGTATTCGACTGCTCTTGTGAATGGATTGGAAAGGAACTCTAAGTACCTTGAGAGGCATTGCCTTTTTGACACAAGAAAACTGAAAATACTGTAAAGGTTCTGGGAGAGGAGCTTGCTGATAAAAACAAATACGTAAATAAAATAAATATGAATCAATCAGCATGCATCTCTTTATTGTTAAGGGATAACAGACTTCGGTAAACCAATCACCAATGGAGTCAGAGAAGGTTGTGCTCAAAAATGTCAGATTGATGATAAAAAGATGAGGACATTTGCACTGACATGAAAAAGGAAGTTCAGGACAATTTTTTTGAGCATTTACTTTGAAAATACATTCAAATCCTGCGAACGACTGTAAGAGGCTTTGGAATTAAAAAAAAAAAGAGAGAAACACGCATACTGTTTGCAAGGACTAATACGCTAAAAAGGAAGTATATAGTCAGGAAGTATAAAGGCAGTTTTAGTGAGAGAATGAAGCCAAAAGAATGAACAACACATCTGGGTATATTACAATAAGGATTGATAGTTTAAACCCTATTAGTCCTACTTTAATGACAATTTCATACCAATTACTCATCTGTCCCTTTCGTCTCTCTAGAATGTTTTGAAACAAAATTTTAAACCAGAAGCATCAGCACAGCAAAGGCAAAAAACAGCTGATGCACAGATTTGTTTCATATACATTTTTAAAAAGATAAAGTCATATTGATTCATTTAAAGTTCATTTTTTTTGGCCAGAAGGTTTTTTTTATATATAATACTCAGAGTGAATGATAACATAGAGCCTCGCTCAAATTTGTGCTAGTCACAGCCCACAGTTACTTTCCGATGTTTGAGTGCTGCGGTATGAGAATAACAACATCCTGATGCAAGAAGAATAAGAAAAGAAACGGAACTGTGCAAAGAACTACCACACCTGATTCACAGGTACACTTATTAGGGGAACTTATTGGCAAACTTACGAGACATTAATGTCCGTTTCTGCTCAAATTTCACCCTTTTTTTTTCTTCTCCAAATGGACAGCCTCATTTAATGGCAGGGCACAATAGGAAATTTCCACAGATGAAAACACTTCTGATGAAATACAGTGTGAGAAGGCTGTATGGTCTCATCATAATTTGGGCTTTTCATCATGGTTCAACTATGACACAGTGCAACTCACTCAGCATTTGTGTTAAGCTCTAGTTGTAAAACAGATGCAGAGAAACACCTCCTGCTTCCAGCAGCTGAGTCGCTTCACTGGCACAAGCTGAGAAACACAATTTCCCCCTCTGCTCTTTAAATATGAAGGGAAATGTCTGTTCTGTGACCGCGCATTGGATCCAGTCTTCTCCCACACAGCCTCTTCAAGTCAGAAAGGCACATTCCTCAAAGCCCCCTCTCTTCAGTCCTTCTTCTCTATTTGCCACTTTTTCAGTTTTCCTTCTCTTTGTGTTTCCATTCATCATTTTCTCTGGGCAGGTACAATACTGGCTTCTTTGTTCATTCTTCATGTACGTAGAATCCTTTTCCTCTTTCACATTGTTTTTCCTGTGTTTGCACTGTGTCTCACACTAGAACCCCAAAGTATTTCCGCAGTCCACCAGAGCAAGGACACCCACTGCAGGGCTAGCTGGAGTGAAGGCACACTGCTGCATCAGCACAGCCACTCTGCAGATCATAGAATGGGAGAGAGCTGCAAGGAACAGAGTCACCTGGACAGCAGAATCCACATCAGGGTACTCTGGAAGTGGAAAATATGTCTGATATGGGCTCTGCACTGCAGGGGGGATGCTTTCTGCACTCAGGTAGCTGAATGCCTGAACGTTAGGACAGGGTCTGTTGTAAAGAATTACCTCTGCAAGAGACAAATGTGTGCTGCTCTACAAGGAGACCAGTCTCTCCCCGAGCATGGTGACAAGTAATAGATTCTTTTTATTTCAGCTTTAGGTGCAAAAGCCAATTAAACTTCATAAGTGAAACGAGACACAGAGTTAATTTCTCTTGGCAGCCAGTCTTCTCTTTCTACAAAGCCATCAAATTATGCACGGGCTTTGCAGAGATGGCATCTGTACCAATGCATCGGAACAAGCAGCAGATTTGTACCTGTTAAAATCCATCCCAAAAGGCTTGCATGTTCACAGATGCGCACGGTTGTTTGAAAGTTTGTAAGACTCCATAAGTATTTATATCTACTATGAATACAAGCATATGCTCCTAAAGCTGTGCATGAACAAGTGTGGGACGTACAGAAGGTTGGCTGAAAATTTGCAGGCTGTATTTCCAGCATGGGAGCAGAAAAAAAACCCCGCCTCCCTTCTACCTCTAGGAACTGCACCACAGCCCTGGGCCCACAGACAGACCTCTGTCCTACACTTTTGATGGAGAATCCCATCTATGCTCTGTAGCATTCAAAGCCAACACTTCTAAAACATCACATGGTTGTTGTATAAGGTATGGTGCTACCGGCCGAAAATCGCAGGGACATCTCAGAGTGATTACTTCATTCTGAAATACTATCTCTGAATCACATGATGTTCAGGAAGCTTTTTGCCTAGAAGGTTATTCTCAGTATACAGATGACAACCTCTCTTTCCAGACTGGATAAAGCACTAATCTCACAATGTTAACCTCTAAGCTTCTTACTGATACCTTAGCTACGTTTTACCATGTGCTTTTAGCTATGATATTTCTGCCCGCAAGTCAGACATACAGTTTTATCCCTTTGGGACAACTTGCTCACATAGGATCCTCTTCCTCTACCAGAAGTATTCACTCAGCTAATCTAAGCTCTGCAGAGACATTTAAAGTACTGGCAGCAGTAAGTAAGGTCATTCCAGACACCCGTTATGAATTTAAGCAACCCAATTTAATTAGCCATCTGAGTTTGCCCCATCAGAATGGCTTACATTTTCAGTGATTTTCTTAACAGAAATTTGTATGTACTTCAACAGATTAGCACTGCAGTCTGCCACCTCTTTGGCACAGACCCAACACATTGCGATGCATGACAGGACAGATTTATGCCCATCAAAACATAATTGAGCTTTTAATTGTTATATGAAAAGTACCACTTTTTTTTTTTAAATACTAGACATGCATATTCATTTTTTTCCCATCTAAATCTCATTCCAATTCAGTTATTTCAGTACTGTTGCCACCTAAATACAAATATCAGAAGAATAAAGCTGTTTGACTAATATTTTCCTAATTTACTGATCTGTTAAATGCTATACTGGGCAGAAGATGGAGCTAGCACCTACCTACAAGCATGACAGAGGAACATTTAAGCCTTATTTTCACTTGTCATTAAATTTGCCCTACAAGTTAGGAGTTAAGAGAGCTTCGGCATACAAATTTGGGCTGGAAAACTCACAAGCTTCTCCTCTCTCCGAACTTTTTGATTCATGTAGTGACTTCCCGTAGCTCAGCCCTGCTCTTCTGGGCTCTCCTCTGCTTTACAGCAAGTCACTACTCGGGTGGTTCTGTACTTACAGGATACTCCCCCTGGGTGCAAGGGAGACACAAGCATTCAGAAATAGGGCTGCACAGAGCAGCCTGCAGGGCTAGGTCACACTACCTCTTTTCAGAGGTAGAATAATGGTGGACTGTACTTTACCTCATTTTCACTTCCTCTTGCAATAAACAAGTGTCTGTTTTGTCTGGGAATGGATTAACTGAGGCTGCTGACTGCACTACAGTCTAAGTGCCTGATCTTAGAGAAGGGCAGCAGGAGAAAGGAGCTCTCCCACTCCCAATGTACATGCACTTATTTAAGAAGAGCATTCACTATTCTTGCATTTTCCCCTTGTTCTTTACTCTGCTGAGCATGTCATATCTTCTTTCACCTTATCAGTTTCAAAAGGAAATTTAACTGGCACCCAAAAGTTAAGCAGACACTTAATGGAAGATGAGCAGAAATGGTTGACCTTGGGATAACTCACTAAGATTTCCTCTTCTCAGTTCTACTCTCTGTAGATAAAAATAGCATCTTTATCTACAAGGTTCTTCCAAACATCCACTGCAAGAGAGAAATTCATTAACAAAAACTGACTTTGGTTTCTTATTTTAAAAAATGAGATCTCTAGAGAAAGGCTAAAGAGGGATACCCAGGTAAATTAGCGTTTCAGTTGATATCTCAAGTCATCATTAAAAGTAGGTATATTTTGTTTAAAAGAAAATAACTACTTCAGGAAGAAGGACAGGAATTTTAAATAATTTAACTCCTTCAAAACAAGAAGAAGATAGACTAATATCAATCTTGCCACAAAGCATATTCACTGTCCAGGAGGTTGACCAGCACAGCAAAACCATTCTCAAATACATCACAAAGAACAGAGGGGTCTTCTCTGAAATGTGAAAATAGTTCTTACAGAATATCTTTGTACTCCTCAGGAATAAATTGGACCTGCAGCCAAGAAACCATTTCCTGTCAATGTAAATAATCATCAAATAATAATAACAGAAATGCAAAATATTCATATTTCCACAATAAGACATCAGTAAACAGTAACTCAGTATTTTTAAACAACTTTGAACAGTCACACATGTAGGCTCCTGTCTGCCCCCCCGGATAGTTCACACCCATTTGTTTCAGTCAGCATTACTGACCCCTGACAAGAGGAAAACTGACTAATGAGACAAGTGTTGCTTCTGTGCCAGAGCCAGGTTTAGATCGGGGTGGAAATTTGAGATGCAAAGAAATGCCAGAGCAACTTTGCCTCAATCCTTCATACAACCTTTTATTTTCATTGGGAAGGCTGACCAATTATACTGTTAAATGAAGATTGGCATCAAAATATCTTGCAGCCTCATATCTCTATTTTGAGGACAGATTTTACTTTTTATCAGTAAAATCCAATGTATAAAGAAAAGAATAAAAAGAGCATTCACATCTGAAAATACTTGTTGTGACTCCGAACACAAGGATTGAAGAACAATATAACTAGCCCTGGTCATTCCAACCACTTTTTGAGATCTCAGTATATAAAAAAACATGCTTAATCTTAACCAGTTTTGCAATATGTCACAATAAATTTTATAATATAAATATGTCTGCTGTTGATGCCAAAAATGTACTAAAAAAGAAAACTAATATAACACCATTATCAGAGAACTTAGCTCCTGTTTGCCCTTATTCAAAACAGTCACTGCAACTCTCCAATGACTTCCACAGTTCTGCATGTACAGCGTTTCTTGTTTAAGTTCCAAGTCACAGTCACTATATATAGCACAGTCCACAGGAGATGAACAATTTTGGTTGGTAATAGATAGGACACCTAGGCATACAATTCAATAGTATGAAACCAACAAGATGTCTCATGATGGAAGGGAAAATTCCCATCTATGCTGCTAACTGATTCTGTCAACATCCCTGCAGGCAATAACAAACCATTCAAGAGTCTACTTTTGATACAGATGCCTGAGAAAAAACTATCGTTCTTATGACAAAATGAGCACCATGTAAAATATTGTGATTTACAACTTCTAAAATAAAATTTAAAAAGTCCAAGAATGGTCCGGTTAAGAGGTTTTTTCAAGACCTTTATTGTTCCAAGTATTTTCTGAAGCTCCCATGCGAACATAATACTGGAAGTCCACTTTTATATTCAAATTATAGAAATAAAACACGCAAAAATCAAGGTTTGGAAAAGCAAATATGAAACAACTTTTTAGGTTTCAGATTCAGATATTGAAGCAGGAGGAGAAATGAACAAAAAACCAACACTATGGCTTCCAGGTTTTATTCTATTTTATTCATTATGATGTGGACAGAAAAGTCCTTATGGAGTACAATCCCCTGCAATAGCACCTAACATTGCCAACCCTACACTCCTCTTCCTCAGAGGAGCCGCTGGCCCCTTCAATACTAACTTGGGAATGGGATCATTACCACCCCACATAAGAATAATGTCTTTCATGAAGTTTGCTGAATAGATTCACAAATAGCAAAATGAAGTGCTAGATCCTTTATTCATCTTGTATGTCCCACTTCTGTGTCACCCAGCAAAAATGTAATTCTCCAGGAAAAAAAGCTATATCAACTTTCAGTATAATAAATTATGTCAGTTTCTTTCCTCTTCCCTACCATATTGTATGAACTTTATTACTTCAGTATTACCCTTTTCTATAAACTATTTCCTCTCCTATATGCATTCAGATAAAGCAGTATCATAACAAGACAGACCATAATAAAATGGCAGATGTACCTCAAAACCTTCATAACTGGTTTTATCTCCTTCTATGCAGAGAAGAGAATTCCCCCCCCACCCCAAGTGTCTGAAAAACAGATTAAGTACTCTAACCATAATAATCCCTGTTGCTGAAATTTTGGACAGATCAGAGGATGAATTACTATATATTGTTACTAACAGAATAAGGAGGTAATGACAAAATCGTGAACAGAGGAGGAACTAGAACAAGCAAGCTGATGGATTGCACTGGCTTGAGAAGAGCTCAACTTCAAGAAAAACATCTCTGACACAGTACTTACTCTTGCTCAATGCAGTGTCACTTTACTGTTCTCCAAACTAGTCCTGATCCCATGCAGCTGGGAGCCATAGACACACAGGGTGCTATAACACACATTACGCATACATCACTAGCATGTAACGTGGAACAGGATACGCCTGAATAACTGCAATCATTTTTAATGAAGTCATTGCAAATTTTGTTGGCCAATTTGTAGCAACAGAATTGCTCTGAGGTGTTTTTACTGTGTCAATTTTTTATTTCTTAATAGCCATATGACAAAAAATAATAATAATAATAAATCAAACAGTTAACAGTCAGAACTCCAGCAGAACTTAATGCAATGTAGTTCAAAGAAGATGTCCTTCCTGAGGTATGCAAATATCAAGTCTTACCAAGATACCTTCTTTTGGTTTGAGCAACCACAGTATCATACGAGAAGCAACAGAAAAAACACCTGTACAATAATGCCAAATTACTTCTATTTAACTGAACAATTTACTGAAAGGCAAACTGGAGACATTTTATAATTGTTAGTGAATAATTCTATGTTAAAAGTTCATAAGCAAAGCATTGGATCCATTAAGGACAACAGAAATGCACACCAACTTGGAAATCCCTGGATATAGAATGTTAGGGGAAAAAAAGAAGAAAAAAACTGTTTATAATGTTAGGTATTTGCTATAATCACATCTGCCACTTCAGTTCTGTTTAACGTCACTAATACTTAAGTGAAAAAATAACAGAAATAAGTTCTGCTAAATATTAGTTCAGGATATAACAGATTTGCCCATCAACAGAAGAAATTAGCTTAAAATTTAGACACAGTCAACTGCTCAGACACCTTCAAGAATTAAACCAGTTAAAGGTTGATCAGATTCTTTCAAACATCTCTGCTGCAATAGCATGCAAGAGATCAAGTGTTTTCTGATAATTATTGTTAAAACAGAGTTTTAATACTGCTTGCAATAAATGGCACTTTCATCAAGAAACCATTATGGCTTTTTCCCCCACTACACCTTCTATTAAGGTTTTGTTTGTTTGTTTTGCTTGATTAGTTTCACTGCTTTGGGGTCGTTTTTGTGTGCTTGTGTCCTATTTTGTATTGCTTTCTTTTTTATTATTTTTATTTCTATTCCATGTCTGTGCAAGAGAGAACATGCTTAAGCATGCTTAGCCACCTTACTGATGAGGATACTAGCGCTCAATTCTCAAGAGCAGACATACTTGCGTAATTTAAATTCAAAGCACAAACCTCATCAAAATCTTAATAAATTTTTGTAATTAAGATTAGCTAGTTTCTGTTGTTGTTGTTCGATGGTTTTTTTCCCCTCTCATCTTTTTGGCTTTAACACTTTGTGCTTTAACATAATTCCCCCTCATCACAAAGAGCATTCCTTCAGGAAATATCCCCAAAATGGGTAAATCCTGCTCTTTCGTCAGCTATATTCTTGGGAATTAGAGCTGCTTTTGCTTAATAAAGGAGTAGCAGAATGAAAATCCTGCTCATCTAATGTCAATTCTTTTGAGAAGTGTAAAATTTAAGAAAATTTTCATATTACAGTCATAGGCAAAATCCATAATTATGCTGAAAGTATGAGATCTATTTTATTTTTCCTTATCACGAATCTTAAAACAAATAAAATTGCTTGGGAAATTTTAACTGCATTGTCACTTGGTGTTTCTTGATTTTATGCAGACTGCTTTGATTATTAACATTTATGAGAGAGCTACAACCTTTTCAGCAAAAAAAAAAAAAAAAAAAGCCCAGTGATCAACTTTCTATTAACAACATTATGCATGGAAGTGAAGTTTGGTGTGCCACACGGGAACTGAAAACTTAAATGTATCTTAGCGTCAGCTACAAGATATACAGCATGCTCATTTTTATCTCTGAAGTAACAGAAACTGTGACAATTTTAAAGCCAATTAACGACCTGTCACAAAGATCATTCCTTCAGATGATTCTGCAGCCCTGCTTTCCCAAAGCGGAACACGTTCCTTGCTAGATAAATGTATCTGCAGATCTGCATAAACATATTCTGCCTCAGAAGCCACACCATGAATGACTCGGTGAGAAGCAACCTGGCTTTTAGATCAGTCTAAGCCCACTCCCTCTTCCCCTCCTCCTCTTCAAAATGCAGCTTCATCAAGAATTTCTCTTCAGTAAGAGTCATTAGGCATATTATAGTTCCAGATGACTTTCAGGTCATTAAAAAGATATACATAACTTAACACAGATGAACTACATTTCAGTCTTGTCCAGATTATAGGAATACATTCTCATTGTTCCTACACCCATGCAAATTAAAAATATATATTAAAGATCTGGAGAACAAACTAAATATTAGTCTGGGTTTTTTTCAGCTCTGCGTTACTTTTCTGTCTCCTTGAATGGAGACAAACAGAACTGTCCTACAAGCTCTTCAGTCAAGAGTCACTAATGCAAACTACAAGGTCACCATGATAAGAATAAAATCAATGGCAACGTCCTTCCGGGCTCTTTGCAGATATTGCTAGGATGCCCCTAAAGCACCTTCTTCTCCACATTTTTTATTCAAATATTTACCTTGGTTGCAGTTTAACCTGTAGTTTGCTTTGTAATGTGTCAGTGCTCTGGTTTTGTCCAGAACACCGTTCCATACATCCAGGAGGACTGCACTGTTGTACAGCTGTGCTCAGTGCACGTCCCAATAGAGCTTAGGTGGGCCACAGTTATTCTATGCATGTACTAACAAACTCTGTAATTTCAAATAAAAACAAAGCATAACACATATCAATTGATTGACATTTAATTTATATAGGAAAGTATATAGCGTGAAAAACACCAATACTGCATTATTCAGGATTAAATTGGTTTTCAGTAGCAACAACTGCAAGAGGGACAATCTGAAAATTGTTATCTGGATACCACTGAAATGGCATAAAAAGAGAATGCATATTCAAGATTTATTTCAGAAGAAATACAACTATTTGATCTGATTCAGACACATGCACATGTTATGTGCTGGCTGGGAAAAAAAATGACAAGCCTATTATTCTTGAATCTTAGTTATAAATACAGGAAATGAATGAAAAAACCCTACTCATATTTCTACCTCAAACTCAGATGATATTTAAGTAGATTAGCAACATACAGAGCCTCTTACACTCCCCACTCTTCTTTGGTTAACCTGGATTAAAGTGTTGTTTGTTTATTTATTTTAGGGATAGCATTCAGAAATTCTTTGGTCTTATGAAATTCTGATAAGCCACACATTCACTTGCATAAATCTTACAGAGGTACTGACTTAAATTTCAGTACCATTATCATAAGGCCTGCAAATGTTCTTAAACAAAATGACACTTCCAAAATAACCATGCACCTAATATTGTAAATATTTGAAGCTTTTGAATGTACTTGGTTTAAATACAAATAAATAAATAAAACTCAAAATGCTGTAAATCTAAGAAATGTATACTTATTATGATAAATGAATGGTATTAATGGAGAAAAAAGATTACTAGGAAATATTCTAGGAAGCATGCACACAGTTTCTTACACATTGTAATTCTAGTGTACCTTGATATAAGCGCAATAAACAAAGCATGCAGCAATGCTGCATACTTCTATCACATCGACTCAGAGCTGATGTAAGATTTGTTATTTCAACATAAAATGAGAACTTCAGCACTGAAGTTCTTTTTTTCTTTTGAAATTATTCAAGACAACTGGGTATAACTAAGAGTCTGGCACTAAAGAATAAAACTAGATAAAAACTGAGAGGTTTATCAGCTAAATTCAAAACTTGAATTAAGCTAAATAACAGAACATATTGCCTGAATTTGAGTAGTGCTGCTGACATATTTATAGTAATACAAGTCAAGTTTTGTTAGGTCTTAAAAACCCAAAATCTTCTACTCTACCATAGAAATTCATCTACTTTAGCCTTTATTTATTTAATCAACTTTGGGAAATGAAAATAGAATCTAGAAACACATTAGAAGCCATTCTCCATCAATTGTTTACAGCTTAATCACATCAATACCTTTTCATATAGTTGTTGACTACAAACACATTTCAATAAAATCACACTGTAGCATTACTTATAAATGCAAATGATCTACCAAAGTCGCAAACATAGAAAAAAAATCACAAAAAAGGTGATATAATCTGAATTCAAATAAAGTGGCACCTGTTCCAAGAAGTCTTTAACTATGACACATTGAACACGAAATTTTTCACACCTTACTCAGGATTTGCCAAAACCAGCTGGAGAAGCTGACTCATCTCACAGAATGTGCCTCAGCATTTGATCTTACTGAAACCTACAATCCCAATGGCACCAGTACCAGTGGTAATGCTCCAGGGTACCAGAGGTTGCACTGGTTTTTACTGCCTTTGAGTAACTGCAGAGAAACCCGTGTTTTAATTAGAAAGATTCAAGACAGTTACTTATAAACTTAAGCATATGTTCAAGTGCTCTGCTGCATTGCAAACCTTGCCACACTAATCCTTGCTGAAACTCAGATGTATGCCACTTAGTTTAACCATTAAGCTGATTTGCACAAGATGAACTTGAGTATTCCTGGCTGTACTAATTTTAGTATTCACACTGCTGATATGAACCGTCAAGAAGTTTTCAGTTAATACCGTTTCCCTCCCTTCCCAACAATAACAAAAGCTGAAATTTAATGAAAAAAGTGCACTCCATATTAACAGATGTTCTTGTTCTTTCGTGTCTTTTTTTAAACACAAATTGTAAGCCAACTTGCCCTGTAGCATCAAATCTTTCTTTTAAGATTATCATATTGGTCATTCCTATGGTCTATCACAAATAAAAACAGCTACTGATTGAAAAAATCAAGACCTAATTCATTCATAAAGCATAATTCTGCAATATTATACAGGTTTTTTGCCAATTTAATATTCATATACTAAGATAGCTTAATACTTTCCACATGTGTGTGAAGACAGTCCGGTCTGGCCAAAAGCAAAAACTTCAAGCTCCTCAATTCTTTGTACATGACCATCTCAAATAAGGAAATCAGGAACACATTTCTGGAGCAGAAAACAAGAGAGCCAAAGAAACATTCCCTGAAGAGCACTCAGTACAAAGCAGCTTGGCAACAGAAAACTTCAAAAAACTCTCAGGTCTCACAGGCTCAAAGGCAAAATTCTACGGATTTCTATGGCACATGACTTGTAACTGCCTCAGAGACAGAATTTAAAAACTAATTAACAGTAACAGTTGGCATAACCTAGAGTTTATTCTTGTGCAACAGCTAAACTGCACATAATACTTTCATATGACAGTGTGATTCAGCTTGAGTTTCATGAAGCTACAATGGAACATTTCTACACAGATCTAATTTTGCAAGTGATAATTCTACTTTGATCAGTTGCTAAGTTGAGAAGATAATTGAAGGACAGAGGATATCTGAAGGCAACTATACAGGACATGTTAAAGATACAAACAAGCCATGTAAACAAGACCAACCCTTCATCTTTAACAAACTCAGAATAGCAGTATTCCCTACAAACATATTAAAACCACCAGCGTCCCCAACACTAGGGACAGTGCCACCACAGCATGCTAATTGTGCATACCCTTCCACAGCTATTGTCAGGCTAAGGTTAGCAGAAAAAGCATGACAGGACAGTAACACCTACCACTAATGCCAAATTAGCTTACCAAGCTTGTGTTCTCAACAGATGGAAAAGAAAAAAAAATCAGCTTCCTTTTGTGAAATGTGCCACGTTAAAATTCCAATTCAAAACAAGTAATCTGGACAGGAAGTTCAACTCACTGCACTGGAAAGAGATACAGGTTTTAATTGGCAGCATGAAAAAAGGAGGGTGATCAGCTAGACCCAGGTCATTTCAAGGATGGAAAAAAGCAGGTGCACATATCTCCTTACGCTCTCTGCTCTGCAATCTCTTACACTTGGAGAAGCAGAAAAATCTTTATCTAATATAGTAAACAATGAAGGCAGTCGCTGCCTTTCCAGTTGCAAATAAAGACCAGCTGAGTCCTTCAGAGCAAAAATACAACCCAAGAACTGTCAGTTAATATCCACTCCCTCAGTAGAAGCCACCTTCATTCAAAGGGAATACACTCTGGAAGAAATCTTCCTCATGGTATGTCCAAGCTGTCAACAACCACAGTCACATCTTATTCTCAGCTGACAAAAATTAGAGCAAACGTAGTGGTTGACAAAGGCCGCAGAGGTTTGTAGAATCAAAAAAATAAAATAATTAAAAAAAACACGCAGCAATTCAACCCCAGTGTTGCAAGTACAAGATAAGGGTGATCAAATTTGTTGTACCTAAATCCTCCTCCCCACACACATCCCAACATACATCACATATCATTGTATATTTACTTCATAAAACTTTCCTTCCTTGCAGCTTCCTCCTGTTTGAAGTAAGAATTACACACAAGTGCTCACCACTTCTCAAAGTAATTCTTAGATGTCATACTCAATGCCCATCCATTATGACAGTGATCAGGACTGTGTAATAAAATGAACAGAACGAAATTTTACACACACTTGCTTAGCTTCCATATCAACAATTCATGGGTAACTAGCAAACAATTCTGGGTTGGCAAACAATTAAATTTTAGTCTTATTTATGGTTGCAACACACAAAAGGAGAAAAAAATATTCTGAGGATACCATAGAAATGCATCAAAATTAGAGTAAAGACCCAAATTATTGGCTTTCAAAACAGAATTACATAGTGGTTTTGGCTGGAAGGAACCTTAACAGTCACCTAGTTCCAACTTCCCTATCGTGGTCAGGGTTGCCACTCACTAGCTCATGCTGCCCAGGACTCCATGCAACCTGGCCTTGAATACTAGGGATAGGACAGAAATACGTACTTCCAGATGTTCCTCCAGAAAAAAAACTTGCCACATTTTTGAACTGCAATTAAAGTAATTAAAATGTTGCAATTATTTTATGAAAGACACTTAAGGCAGACATATGTCTCAGTGATTTGAACTGGTACATATTTTCCTCTCTTGCAAGACGCCACAGTCCTGAATTCCCCATTATATTTGCTATGCTGAAGCATAAAAGGAAATAAACTGAAAAGAGAAACAAATAGCTTATGCCCTGATTATGAATATTTGCAACTCTGAACTAATTGCAATTCAATGTAATCATCTATCACTGCTTAGATTACTAGCACAGTCCTTCTCCACCCGCCTCAGTTCTGTGCTCAGGAATTATCTGTAACTATTTTTGGATTTTACATGTGTGTATATTACACATAAACATATCTATCTTCATAAAAATATAAATTGAAACGCTGCTATTTTAACCCACTGGATAAAAGACTAAAAATCAAATCGTTCTGAAAATCAAATCATGCTTTGAACAATGGCTTCAATAATATAGTAGGTCATGTCTTTACCCTTGAAAGCCCATTTATGAAGAAATACACCTTGAATCAATTCCATATGCCCATAGAACTGTATGCAGAACTTGATTTCTTATTTTTAAGCTCTGTAATACTGTTATTTCCAATATCTCCTTGGGATATGTTCTTGCACTCAGGTATTTCCTTTAGTCACGTTCATGAACTGAAAGCGAAAACACTTAAAGACACTGCTTAGGACTTACTACCCTTTTCTGTTTTTTCCATTATTGAAGTGTTTAAAAGCATTTAAGAAAGTTCCTGCGATACAATCTTTACCATCTCCCATAAAAAATAGCATAGATTTTCTTTGTCCATACCGTTTCCACACAACTCAATCTCCTAACGTTTGAAAGAACTGCGCTCTTCTCAGAATCTTTTAGATCTTATTTTCTTCTGGTGTATAAGATTTACTATCTATGAAATATTTTATTGCCTTATTTACTGGCTTCATTGGCTCATTCTGGGAAAGTAGGCAGATCAGTTACAGGCACCCCTAAAGACAATGATGTTAATGACTCCAGCTGATGTTTCTACTTTTCCAGCCAATGGAAATGTAAGCCCTGTTCCTGCAAGCAGCATGTTTCCTGAAGAACTGTCCCAGCCTACTCCAAGTGCTCGCTACCTGGAGCATTGCCAAATATATATCCTAGCCTGTTTCACAAATCTGTAGAAGATCACAAAGTCACCTAACAAAGAAAAGAAGTCATTTATATTTTTCATAAGCAGAATTACACTGCTTAAAACCAGGTGAGATATGAGAAGGAAAAAAAAAGTTTAATCTCTCCAAGAAAGTGGCTCAAGGCAGAGACAGATCACTAATGGCAAAACAAAAATAACAATCATGGTATTTCTGTAAAGTGTTTCATTTAAAGATCTCCAACTCATTTAAAGATACTATTTCACTTAGCCTATCAACATGCCTTTTCTTTGTTCATGTAGCACTGAAAAAAAACAAAACATGCAGGTTTCGCTCACAAATCTGACACGCTTTAAAGCCAAGAAAATATATACTAAAAATACAAATTTTGAAAATGGTTCTGCTGCACACTTCAGAAAACAACCTTCACAAAGTTAAATTTCATTCATCCAGCAGCCTGAAATTGGCCATTCAGCGATTCCTCCCTTGAGCACCGAGAAAGAGGTTCCAAACTTGAGGAAAATCATCGTACTACGAGCTCCTTCGGATTACTGTGGCATCCCAGACAGACAGTGCAGACCTATCAGCAGCCACTCCAACTTTGCGTCTCTCATAGATCCTTACATTGAGATATTTGGACCAAATGTTTAAAACTACCCCAGCATCTCATGATCAAAAAGTAGTTTAAAAACACTTGACAGATTAAAAGAATGAGCAGGCAGTATACACAGACAGATTGTGATGACTAGATTACAAACCTGCTTTTAAAAAACCCTCCAAACTTGTGCAACTGCAGGTTTCTGTTTCTCCTGAAGAATAACAGAAGTTTAAGATACAGAAAGTATGAAATCTGGACTCTGCATGTATCATTGAGGACCTGGAATCAGGATGCTGAAAACCTAGATGAGAGCAACATTCCCTAGGCATCACAACCCAAGGAAGGAAGAGATTGCATCATAAATCAAGTGATTTTCTTGCTGAGAAGAATGATTATTTCTAGCATTGTTTCAAAGTAGATCTTAAAATTTGGATGGCAAATGATTTTTCCCATAATTTTACACAAGTCTAGCATTACACAACCATGGATTTTAAGATGTGCCTCCAATACAAAGAACCACTCAGTTTATTGTTATGGCATAGAAGACAAGTAGCTCTGAATTGAAATGCTTCTCCTTTATAGAGATGATAGCAGCAGGTCCTCTGCCAAGACTACGCTGAAGATATTAAAAAATAAAAATATCAGAAAGTAACCTAAAATATTTTATTGTTGTTGGGTGGGTTTTTATTTTTATTTTATTCTTTTTTTGGGGGGGGGATGGAGGGAGGGGGGAAGGAGAGGCTCTTTCCCCTTACAAGGCTATAAGAACAATTATACATTTCTGAAATCAAGATACATGGTTCCTCTAATGAAGGTTGCCCTTATTTGATATTCATTGGCAGGTATTCTTCATAATTACTCACAATATCAATTCCGGCTTTTGTTTTTAAAGACTTTTTATTGGGCCTCCATGCTTCGCATCCCCACCAATTCTTATTACCATTTTCAAACCCTATGGTGAAGCCGACAAGAAGCAGTATAGATTTGACAACCAGAAGCACGGAAATCTAGCAAGAAATTACTATGCAAACGTGTCTGGAAGAAGATAACATTAATAAATATTTGCTGACGGGCCTTTTGCTCTAGTGGGTGACACATTTATAATGAAAACTTAACAGCAGTTTAAGGCGAAGACCAGAAACCTCAGATGTACTTGTGGATGATGGATGATAAAGAAGAGGAAAACCACTTCTGCGTGTTGTCATTTTTGAGGAACTGAGCCAATCTCATTACCTGAGATGAAAATACTTTCCTTCTAAATTCCCACTTGCTATGTTTTATTTACCAAAAAAAAATATATATTTTTTTGTTCAGTAGTTACTAGCAACTTCCAACACTTTGTATTTTGAAATACTCAGATACTTTCAGAGCTAAAACATGAAGTGTAACAGGCAACGTTAGGTTTGTCATTAAAAACAAATCAGAGCAGTTATTTATTTTAAAAGAACTTTATACATGTTAAACTTAATTCTACAGCTAGGGGAATATAAATCACAGGGAAGCACTCCATATTTTGACTTCACTGAAGAAGTTGAGAAAAAAATCAGTTCTGAAATTTGACACAAAGACAAATGTTAAGAAAAGGGGAGGAGATACTTCCAGGTGATCACATGAAAAGAAAAAATACTGTTTTCAGTTTAGACTACAAGAATGTAAGACATTGTTCTGGAAGAAAAGTAACTGGCCTGGTGTAACTACCATACAGGGAACTAGAGGTAGGGCTCATGTAGCTGGAAAAAGATTGGCAATTCAGAACTGAGCAATTTATACCAGACGCTGAATGGCATACAGAAGAGAGAAGTCTGTTTCTATTTTAGTTTGAGTGTCCCCACAGTAGAAACTGCTGCAAAATAACTTCCTTTTCTAATACAACCATAGCTGTGATTTTTCCTTCTTAAAACACTCAACTGAAATATTTTTTTGATTTACCAATGGCTTGCACTCTCAAAATCCTTCCACTCTGAATAGAGGCACACATACAGACACACATACAGATCAGGGATCACCCTGACACCCTGATTAGATAATCAGCATCTTATTACACTAAAAGGTTGAGTTTGCAAGTGATACAGAAATCATATAAATAAATTCACAACAAAATTTAAATGTATAGAGTTTTTCATTTTATTTTTTTGGGAGAAAGTTTGCTAACAGAAAAATGCCATATTCTGGCAGCAGTTTCATTGGAGTAAGAAATCCTGAACATCAATTTGCAAAGTATAGAAAGATTAGCATCATGCTTTATTGTCACAGGCTTAAGAATAAGCCTGCTAACAGGGACACGTTGGCCAGGAGGTTCTGTGCAACTAAATTCTAAGCACTAAAGTAAAACAGGAAGGAATTAGTCATCCAAATAAATTAATATGCTTACGCTGTGCTTCCACTCCTCCAACAAACTGCAGAAAAAAGGCTTTGTGGATAGATCGATGGATGGATGTGGGTGCTATGAACGTGCTCCAAATGAGTTGAAGACATCCCAAGGATAATAGCCTGAATATCACATGATGCAATATTGCTTCTAAAGTATCCAGATGAAATGGGAAGATACCAAGGAGTATCTGGCGAGCATTCCAGGTACTAGTAGTGATGAAATGAAAAAGAAGATTCTGTGAAATTATTTACATGATTGGATTGTGGGCAGCCAGTTCCAAAACTTCACGTAGAACATAAAGATTCTGTCAAGTAAATCACATGCCATGTCTCTACAAACTGCTTAGAAAGCAGGCAGAAGATATTGTATTCCCTGTTTTCTGTGTTTATTGAAAATGCGCTTTAGATAAATAAAAGTCTTTGGAACTAATACTGAGAAACTTATGTGAAATGTTATACGTGATATAAAAGGAACTCCAACTAAAACTAAAGTCCCCTTTTGATATTAAGATTCATGCATCAGTAAAAAAAAACAATAGTTGTAACATGTTTAAGTGCTAGAAATCACTGCACAATCATACATAAATGCTATCTTGGACAATGTCAAGCTGCATAACTGTCTTTCTATAGTTAACATATAGTGTTTGAAATGGAGGCTAATTTCTATGGAAGAACTAAGGGAGCCAGCTATACCACAGGCAGTGGATTCAACCTGGAAAACATCTGTCCCTTCACAAGTGCTCTCTGACCTTGCCAGCCGAAAATCCACTCCAAGAGAGTAAGGAAAGTAGAAGTCTAGAAAAATCTTGAGAAGTACTGGTAGCATACTCCTAATCTGATACTAAGAAAGAGAGCTTTATGTACGCAGTTCTAAATGAAAGAGTATCTACCACTGGTAAGAATACATTGTGAAGACTTAAAACTAGGACCCAGCATTCTGCTACTGAGGAGGCAAAGTTGTAATTCTGATTCATTGGGGAATTCCTGAGATCACTGGTATGAATCAAGTTTTTGAAAGAAAAGGTAAGAGATACTTCTTCCAGATATTACGATTTGTGTTTACAATGGTGCACTTAATATAAACAGCGATGGACTTGCCCAAGCTACCTAGGTAAAAAAAGGAGAATGTATCTAATAGTAGGAGGAAAAGACACCTCCAGGCTTGTAATACAGAAAATTCAGATTAGTATTAAAATGCAATTCTCAGCAGTTAATGGATAATTTAAACAATTCATCAGTGTAACAACTGAATTTATCAAGTCCTAAAGTCCTTAAATTGAACTTGGATGTTTCTCTAAATAACATGTTCTAGTTCAATTGCAGTTATTGGACTTAACACTACACAGCTGCATACTAGAGAAAGAAATTTCTTCTAAAGAAGGAATTAAAAGAATTAAGGAGATTAAGATTTGGTGATTCCTTTGGTCCTCAGAATCTTCCAAACCCAGTGGATATAAGTTCAATTCTGATTTTGTTTATAGCAAGAGAACGAGGCTAGACCATACATAGCTTACAAAATCCTTGACTTCCAAACTTCTTAGTAACAAGTTCACTTTGATCAGTGTAACAGGAAGACTGTTCTCATTATTTTCAGTTAATTAGTAGATGTCCCTTCAGACTTTACTTCACTCTGGCAGCAAATTGTTCTCCATCACAATGGCACAAGTATGTTCCTTGAGCATTCAGCAGCAAGGACAAAGAGGAAAAAAGAAAAAAAAAAAAAGGAAAAAGAAAAATGTTAGTGGTGCTTCAGGCAGTCCTCCACTGTCTCTCCACACTGTTACTGATATCACTCTCACCTATGTAACGCCTGAAATCTTGAACTTGCAAAACAATGTCTACTGACCCTAGAACTCTAACAGCAGGCAACATGTTGACTCAACAGATGGTCTAGAAAATGATATATGAGTAAAAGAATTTCAGTTTCAGACAAGGCAGTGTATTTGCGATAGGTCATCAGTTTCTTACAGATTAACACCACTCATCAAGAATTGCTATCATAGTGCATTTTACAACACAATATTTCTAGCTACATGTTTTGTGACCATTAAGGACACTAAAAATTGCTATTTTTTCACTCAAGTTCAGTGTGTGCTCTCTCTATCTTGTACACAGACACCTCACCCAATCTTTCCAAATCCCTGACATTTTTCCAGCAGTGCCTTTGCCACAGAGAGATCAGTGTTGAATAAATGAGGCATATCCTCCTTCAGAGGGCCTGGATCAGCTCCCTTCTGTGTAGTATGTAGCTGTCAGTCTTGAGAACTAAAACCACTGGTGCAGGAGCGATCAGACTTGGAGCACCTGAACTGGCTGCTAATTGGCAACCAACAGAAAGAAGACAATCTTGCTCTCCACTCTTTAGTTATTCAATTAATTCATGACAATTATTGTCATTTGCATTTCTATCTCAGCTATTTAAAACAGCTAAGGTAACTTTGGTAAGTTGCATCAACAATGCCAAGGGAAGACTTGGAGCAACCTGAGTAGTGTGCTCATAATCAAAGTAACTCCAGGTTTTCAAATGAGGAAAGGAGAGAAGTAAAAATAGTAGAATTGCGTTTTATTTGCCAAAATCATCCACTCACACTATATATAGATATATAAAACATATTCCTGGAGCAAAATTTTAAAAAGGGAAAAATTACTGCATTGAGTCTAAGAAAGTCTGTCATTCCATAACCTAATAAGTGTATTTAAGCAAAAAAAAGATGCAAGTTATGATTATAAACATGGCCTGTCTTTGCCAGGGTAGATGCCCAGCACAATTAAGTGCAAAACACAGAAGCTTTACTAAAATCTGCTTTTTCCTTCTGCCACTGGAATCTTGACATAAAGTGTGACTGGAATCTATAGCCTTAACTTCAAATAGGCCTGTAAATTTCAGAGTGATGCCTGGTCTTCAATAAATTAACAGTTCTCCAAGTGTATTTCTTGTACATAAAAGACTACTATGCAGGCAAACCTGAACTAGCAATCAACTCCACAAAGCTTTTTGTTCTTCTTCTTCAGTTAAGTTTGCTAGAATTTTTATTTGAAAAATAATAATAATAATACTAAAAGTTAAATCACCTGATAAAATTATTATTTAGAAAGCCATTCTTAATGGCTTTTGAATGCTGTTCAATTTAATAACATGCCTATTAGGCATAAAATGGACTTTTAAAGATAAAAGACCAGTACATTATATTTTGTTTCTAAACACAGATAAGAAGGTGAAGTACATCATCTTTATTCAAATACTAATCCCTTGCTATTCAAATACAAAGCAACACAAAATACTTTAAAAGGTTCATTATTTTCTAGTTTTTCTCACTTTGCCTTGCTACTGGGTATCTTGGTATAGTTTAGAGCAACAGGATGTTTCTGCCTCTACTGAATAACTGATGGTGAACAATGTGAAACACTGCGAGTATCAAACACTGCCTATTTGCAAGGAACATTTTCTAGAATTTAGGAATTTATAAAGAATTTAGATCAATAGCTTTCCCACCCAAGTATTCATGAGTAAATATCCCCTTACAAATCATAACTAGATTACAGGCAATTCATAAAGAGTTGCTAAATTATTACTTTATTAATTTTGATTTTAAGCTTCACTGATTATCCAATTCAAAAATACTTCCCACAAAATGATACCAACTGCATAGATACCACGCAGTAACAATGGTTTCAGCATAGAAGTCTGCCATGTAATAGAGAGAATAATGTCAACCAAAATATTTTACCCCTTCCAAGTAACATTAAGTAATCTCTACAACAAAGTGTTTTCACTTGTTTCTCCTGAGGAAGGAAGAAATAAACAGGAGCAAAAATCTTCCTTGCAAAGAGAAATACTTGCTAGAAAGGAGAAATCTTTGAAATGAGCAAATGCTAGCAAATGATAAACAAAATGAAGAAGCAACAAAAATATTTTTAGTTGTTTCTGCCAAATCTTGTTTCTGTCAATAGTTCTTAACAAAAAATCTGGTGTTACAAGTTTCAGATAAATATTCCTGTTAACCATATCCATAACAAAAAAAGCCCAGAATGCTTCCATGATGATTTAATCCTAAGTAAATAAGTTTCTGGTGTTTCAGCTTTGGCATTTCTGAAGCCTATGCCCTTCTTACTAGCCACAGCGACTGAGAAGCTTGATTCTTATTTTCAGCAGTCTGGGTACACAGGTGCCAAGTGCTACTTATATTTCTTTAGAAAAATAAATAAATAAATAAAAAGAGGCCATTGCAGTGACTGCTTAATACAATAGGGATTGTTACTATCCAGAACCTTACTAGAGACACACCAGGCTCCAGCCTTGCCGCTAACAAATTTGGCCACAATACACTAATTGCAATTCCTAACAATAAACTTCAGTTCTTTCCAACTAGTCTGCATTTTCTTGATGAAGTGATTTCTGTGACTCTTTATCCAGATGTGCCACTCTAAAGACTAGAAATCTTCCTCACCTCTTTATTTTCTCCATGGTCTACTTCAGTCTGTTCCGCTGATAAAAAAAAATAAGAGTCCTTTTCTACTGACTCCCAGGACCATGATTTCATTCTACCTTTTATGAAACAAAATAATTCAGGATGCCATCATTGCGAACACTCTATGCTGAGTAAGAAGTTGAATGCCCATACACAAAACTTTAAAATCCAGGTTGAGCAAAATGAAAAACAATTTTAGGAACACCCTTCATGAATTTCTTCTAAAGAAAGGAAACGGAGGTCCCTGGGTGAAATTCACAAGTTTCTAGCTGATAAATTTTGAATTCTGAATCATGTTGTTAACGAATGCTTGAAGAGAGCAGAAGGGAAACAATAGTACCATTGTCCTGCATTAAATCCTTTGACAGAAAACCACATAGGCTGCTAATTTCTACACATGGTTTTTTATTTATTTTTAAAAGAGCAGGGAAGAGCTCCTACATAGGTTCTCGGCTCTAGAAAAGGTTCTAACCAGCACACTAGGGACCTGTTCTCTGTCTCTTCCTCTAGCTCAATAAGAATATAAATAGCATCCAACTTAACAACTCTAACACAAGAGAGAAACAAACCAAAACAACACACAAACTGAAAACCACAAAGAACTCACAATTCTCTGCACGTGTAAACAGCTGTTAACCTCCAATCCTTAAAGAGCAGGACTACAGGACTACAAGCTCATGTACTGATCAGAGTACGGTCTCATACGGTGTTCAGAGATACTGCAGAAACTACTACGTGACATTACAAAATGCATCACACCAAGTATTTTCACCTAGCCAGAAGTTTGACATTTTCACATTGTCTAGCAAGAAATGTTTGCCCATCAAGCTTTCATCGTCATATCTTTTTACTCACCTAGCTCCTACAACATACTCTGTGAAGTCAAAAAGCATCAGTTCTTAATTTGAAAAAGCACTAAAGCACTGATCATTAATTTGAAGGTCTGCACTGATCATGCACAAAAAAGCTCTACTCAGGGTAGGTCCAAGATCTACCCTAGGCTAATGAATTTAGCCTTTCATCTGCCCAGCTGCAGTTGTCAATACAAAAGCAACCTTCTTATGTCCTCACAGATCAAAAAGTACTCTGCTTTCCTCCCATCAGAAAAGAAAATAGGAACAAAAAACCTACATCAAAGGAAAGTTATTCAGTTCATTTTCTCTTGAAAGACACGTTATGAGCACTGCTCAGAATCCAGCAAAACAGAAAGCGTATAAAAAAAAGTGCAACTTCTTGGCTGAACATTCTGAGTGAGGCTTCCAGAACATCTCAACTCCTGCCTGGCTTTCTAGCTTATCTGCAGGGAACAATGTGCTGAAACTCCAGCTTCAGCAGTAGGCTTCAACGGGGCTACCACAGTGTCAGCTTACTCTGCTCTTGGCAGGAATCAATGACCTCCACTGAAAAAGGCAAATTCAAGATTTCCAGACGGAGCTTGCCTACTCTCAAGTCACAAAGTCAAGTCATCAACATGGAATTGCTTACAACTCTAAACCACTTCCCCAATTATTTTTTCCTTTTAGCTTACAGTATCCTCTTTTTCAGGATCTTCTTGTAAGTAAACTTGCAGTAATGAAGCTGCTATCCCCAGAACACTCAAACAATAAAAGACCCCATGCATTAACATTTATGTCTTCTAAAGGAAAAGAAATTGAAGTTATGGTGCCACGTGAAAATTGTCAATCTGAAACAGAAATGCTCTCTTGAAGCTGTAGAGTTCCCTACCAGGAAGCTCTGTCCAGTTTAAGTAGCATTCTGGATCTTGCTTCTCATTACGTACCAATGTGAAATGACAGGAAGGGAAATACGCAGCAATAAAGACACTTGGAAAAAGATGCAAGATCTCTGGAGCTGAAAGTACCTTACATGCAACGAAGTCTTGGAACAAAGAACTAGCCAGCTTGAAATGTGACAAGCATATATTTATAGCTATAAAAAGCATGTATAAAAGAATCTCACAAAGAATAAAAGGACAAGGAAAGGCATTCTAGCTAAAGTACTTAAAGAAATAAAGCAAGTTTTATATGTCGTGGTAGTGACATGTCACACATCATTTTCCAAATGTTTGTAATGATGTTTTCTGTCTGGTAGCCTTTAAACACGTGCTGGAGAATAGCAAGCAAATTTATTCAGAAGTCCTAAAATGACAGCAACCGTATATTTATTCAAAGGTCCTAAAATGACAGCAACCATCTTTTTTCAAGCTGTATAAAAAACAAGCTGTCAGTTTGCATCTACTTCATGACTACAGGATGCTCCAAAAAACATGACTTTGAGAAAGGGGCTTTGTTGAACTGATATTCTGCTGCCTTCCAATGAGACTTTTAGCAGCAGTCTACAGAGATTCCACTTCTTCCTCCACAATTATGGAATAATCCAAAACTGCTACATCCACTTCAGTTTATTTCTTAGCAGGTTGACCTCCAGCTTCTTTCCCAAAAAGGTATACTGGTAGATGATCAGGATTTTTCCTCAGTACTTAGAGATGAAACCCATCAATTCTAGAGCCCACTGGGTCTTCCACACAAAACACAGTTAGATTTTGCCCCTAGTTGACACAATTTGGCAAGAAAAAAAATTATATCATAAAAGTTGCTCATTGCAGGATCAAGTCAAAATTATGGAAACTCTTATTAAAAGCAGCACAGTTTAAAGTTTCCTAATATACAACAGAGATTAATGTAAACTGGGTAAAGTAATCCAAGTGAAGCCTAACAGTACAATATTAATCACCTTCATTTTTCACTATGAGTAGCTGCTATTAAGGGAACAATTTTTAATCCGGCAGAGCTAGAATGTTCTCCCATGATTCAGCCTCACCTCTGTGAGGAGAAAGATAACAGAACAGATCCTCCTGGAAGCTATGCTAAGGTACGTGGAAGACAAAAACGTGATATGAGACAATCAGCATGGCTTCACCAAGGGCAAGTCCTGCCTGATCAGCCTAGTGGCTTTCAACGATGGCATAACTGCACCAAAAAGAAGATCCATTGATGTCATTGTTCTGGACACAGTTCCCCCCACAACATCCTTCTCTCCAAATTGGAAATCTATAGATTTGATTAGTTGAGCTGTTTGATGGACGAGGAACTGGTTGCAAGACTGTACTCAGAGAGTGGTAGTCAATAGCTCAATGTCCTTATGAAGATCAGTGATGAGTGGTGTCCCTCAGGAGTACTTCCATCAGTGACATCAACAGCAGGATCAAGTGCACCCTCAGCAAGTTGCAGATGACACAAAGCTGCAAGGTACGGTTGAGACAACTTAAGGATGGGATGCCTAGATAGGCTCTAGCAGTGGGCCCAGGAAAACCTCATGATATTCAATAAAGCCATCTAGGTCATGGCAATCATCACTATCAATACAAGTTGAGGGATTAAAAAACATTGAGCACAACTCTGCTGAAAAGGACTTGGGAGTACTGCTGGATGGGAAGCTGGACATGAACCAGCAATGCACCCTGATAGCCCAGAAAGCCAATCCTATCCAGGACTGCATCATAAGAAACGTGGCCAGCAGGTGGAAGGAGGTGACCCCGCCCCTCTACTCTGCACTGGTGAGAGATACCTGGAGTACTGTGTCCAGGTCTGGAGTCCTCAGTAAGGAACAACATGGACCTGTTAGAGGGCATCCAGAGGAGGGCCACAGAAACTGTCCAAGGAGTGGCAATTCCCCTGTGAGGACAGGTTGAGACAGCTGGGGCTGTTCAGCATAGGGAAGAGAAGGCTCTGGGGAGACCTGAGAGCAGGCTTTCACTATCTAAAGGGAGACTGTAAGAAAGGTGACAGACTCTTTAGCAGGGTCTTTGGTGACAGGACAAGGGAAGGTTTAGACTGGATATAAAGAAAAAGCTTTTTGTGCTAAGGGTAGTGAGACACTGGCGCAGGTTGCCCACAGGGTGCGTGCCCAGTACCTGGAGACACTCAAGGTCAGGATGGACAGGGCTCTGAGCAACCTGATCTAACTGCAGGTGTCCCTGCTCACTGCAGGGGAATTAGACTGGATGACCTTTTAGGGTCTCTTCCAACTCAGATTATTATACATGATTTTAAGAATGAAACATGGGTTAAAAAACAGCTGCCTAATCAATTTACAAATTATATGCATTACAGAAGGCTTTAAAAAAAAAAGTATTTACTAACAGCTTACAGTGACTCCTAAAAGTTTCCAGATAGACTCTGTACCACATTCTACAGTTGCATTCTAGAATGACTCTCCTGGATGTTTAGGGTGCCTCATAGACACGTGTCAAGTGCATTTTGTCTCTGATCACTGAATAAACACACAGAGTAAGATATCATCG
Organism: Pavo muticus; assembly: GCA_016647715.1. Classification (NCBI taxonomy): domain Eukaryota; kingdom Metazoa; phylum Chordata; class Aves; order Galliformes; family Phasianidae; genus Pavo; species Pavo muticus. The sequence goes on along the minus strand of JACDJE010000228.1, from coordinate 393,173 downwards.
GGGGATAGTAATTTTCCATGTCACAATAGAACTTTATTGCAAAGCGATTTAAAAATCCTATATGAATCTTAAGAAGGTGACAATCAGTTTAATATTTTTACATCACAAATCACAAAAGTATGCTTAGGAATGTTATATGAAAAACTTCAAAACTACTCCAAAATGCTAACTGAAACATGAATAGTCACTGGGGAAAATTTTCTTTTATTAGGGTCTCCTGAGATTTCCCCCCCACCTGCTTTTTTTGTTGGTTTTGTCTGCTGGTTTTTTGTGTGTATGTTTTTCTTTCTTGCTGGGGGGGGGGGGGGGAGGGAGGAGAGATAGGAGGTTATCTGCAAAGAACACCTTAGCAGAAGCTATCAGCTTTGACAGAACACCAAAATTCTGGCACTGAACCAGAAATTGACCATTACCATAAAAAGAACTGCTAAATGAGAAACCATGTGCTCAGTATAAAACTAATTTCATGCTTTCAAAAGCACACAGTGGCTTCTAGCAAGATAGTGGCCCTGGGACTTGCAAAGACAGATTGGCTAATACAAATGGTGTGTGCTCCTGATGCAGTCTGCTTAGCCAAGCTTTACATGTACTGGCAGTAAATGGAAATTCTCGAATCTTCTGTCAAACAAATACACACTTATCTATAACTTTAGAGCTTAAAGCTATAAAACAGCTGCCTCATAAATATATTTAGCAGGAAAATGCATGAGCTGTCCTAGTTCCTTGTAAAAAAAACCAACAAAAAACACAGCAGTCTTTACATAGAAAGCACAGACATTTTTAGCAAGCAAGAAAAACATTTTAGTAAGTATTTTTCAGCTTCTTCCCTTCTTTTATTAAAATACTTACTATCAGAAGATCCAAATAAAATCATAGCAGGTCTCACAACTCAACATATTAGCAGAACAATAGTGCTTAATGAGTAATTTTTTTGAGTGTTCTGCTATAGATAAATTCTCAAACTTTTTTTTTAAACAGGTACAAAGTTCATTTAGTTTTCAATAATGCTTCTTTCAAGCTTAAAGATTTACTACTACAACTTCACAGACTACCTTCAGCACAATATCTGTTCCCTTAAATAAAACTTACTGCACTAAATCTCAAATTTAACTGATTAGGGAGAAGCGACAGTAATTTTATACCCTTCTCAAAGCAAGCTGTCAGAGCAAATGAATTATCGGATGCTATCCTGGGCATGACGGGTCATAACTTTTAATATTAACAATGACAGACATAGACAACACGTCAAATCCAGTATACAATTTATTTCCTTCTTCACTTTCATAGCTCATCTGAAGAATCCAACAGCTCCTGTGCTTTGCATTTAATTATAACTATAATTTGAGATTTAACAAGCCAAAAAGGAAGATCTTGCAAGGGGTATTTAGTCACACTGTTAATTAGTTTCTTTCTATGACAATAATACAGCACCACTAACATGTTTCAAAAACACTTAAAACGCATAAGAAGTCACCTAGTGAAAAGATGCCCTCTGCAAGCAGCAAGCAAGGAGTGGGAGCTTGCCACACATTTAGAGTTACTCTGAATATTGAAATAAGAAGAGAAGAAATTTATGTATGACATACATTGTCATTTTTCTTAACATTTCCACTGGAGCAACTAAAATACAAATGACATGCATACAGAAATACTGCTGAACATGTAAGCATTCACTACTAATACCGTATCACAAAGCAATTCAGTGAAGTTTAATTAAAAAATAGTCATACTCACCTCTACTGGGAAGTCCACTCCACATTACGGCAGTAGTATTTAACAAGCTCAAATGGAACTAAGTGACATAAACAAAACTTCCAGTATGTGACCAATATGATCTACAGTGCTACAGAGCCTTGGCTCCAGCCCTGCTCCTCTGTCACAGTGCACTGGCACATCAGTGCAGCTCCAAACCTTCCCAGATGCTGCCTTATAGCATTGCTCATTGAAAATCCTTCACACGCTGGCAACATTTTAGGGAAGGACAAGCACACTCTGAGTCATTTGTAAAGAAAGCAAAGCAATTTCAGTTCTGTATCTTTATGCGGACGGAAACACAGAGCACTGTCAAAGTAGAAGTCTGAGGTGAATTTATGCTGAGAAACAGGCAACCTAAGCAGTCATTATCAATGCATGAAATCAGCCAGTGATCAAATTCAAACAAACCATAAAAAGGGTATGATTATGAAACGCTCCACAGATCCAGCTCCAAACCACACAGAACGAAGAATCATTTATCTAGCCTGTGTAAATGTTAAAAATAGCTCTGTCTCTTCTACAATGAGCACGAGACAGAGGAGAAGCTGTAGCCTGTATTGTGGTGGTTTGCTACTGGGAAAAATCCAGCAATAAAAATTAATGATTCCTTACAGCTTTTCTAAATAAGATTAATTTACAATTATGCAAATGAACAAATAAGTACCCTTTAACCACATAACTGACAAAGCCTATTAGATTTATACAAATACGATATCTGCTAAAGAGAAGTATAAATGTCTAGAGGAATTTCAGAATATTGACCCATCTATACAGACTGGCAGATTAAGTATTTGCCCCCCTCAAAAAAAAAAATCAGCTACTAAAAGCATGACATTACACAACCAATGCCTTTGCCTTTCAAAAACAATAATAGTTTTTTATTACTTACTATGAAAAATCTCCATGGCTTATTAAATTCATGCTCTTCCTACTCCCACAGAGCCTTCCCACAGCGTAAATCCTATTGTCTTTTCAGGTACTTCGTATGTTTTCTTTCCCAAAAAAGGTAAGAAGGCATGTGCCACTGTGCACACTCACACCCTCAAAGATTTTAAATACACAGCATAAGAAGAATCAGATGTAATCATTAATCAAGTTTACAAAGAAATAGAAGGGCACGGGGATTTTTATTATAGTACCTGTACAGTTATCCAAACATACTACTGTGTCATGAGACAGCTATGAAAGAAATTTTGGCTGGCTCTGTTCCCACATGAGGATACTTACTATACAGAATATCTGATTTACTTTTGCAAGATAAAAATAGTTTTAAAAAGTTAAATTTTTTTAAATATTAATTCATTCATTTTTGTATTCAAATCACTATTGCAAATACACACTGAATAAAATTGATAAATCTGCACTTAGAGAAACCACGGCAGGTGACCGGCTGTATTTTTTGTTTTGAACTCTACAACATCTGATTATTGGACATTTTGAACATCGGTTCTTTAACACAACATAATTGCCCCCCAAGAGACATTATAAACCCTCAGCAAAGGAATTCTGCAGAGATTTTTCATACAGGACAATACTCACGCACGCTCATGTGCTAGGGGCTAGTGCAACAAGTGGCAATGGTTGTAACCAACTCCATTTTGAAACCCTTCCCAACTCCACCTACAACAAATCCCCGTTATCATTTTTTCCACCAGACTAGTCACATATCAAATTTGATACAAGTGTCATTCATGTACTCACTGCCTCCAAGAGGATGACATAGGGACTACAGGTGGATAATTGTCCTGATACCCACTGATAACTTGAAAAAAGCATGATTTTTTTTTCCTTAATTTTATATCATTGCTTGAAAAAATAACAGAAAAATAAGAGCCCACCTCAATGAAACAATAATAAAATTTCCCACTATTTTCTTGAAGACTACCAATGACAGTCTGACTTTTTTTAATCTTTACCTGTACTTTCACAATGCAACTACTCAAACACAGAACAAAATATTACGGATACAGTTTGTAGCTACTAGCAAACGAGACCATTTTTAATGTCAGCTCTGTCCCTTGATATTCACACTCATCAACATTTTGTAAAGAGTATCAAGAGCATAAAAACAACCTGAATTCCCCTAATATCAGAGCAAATAATTACAACTAACCATAAGAAAAATAGCAGCCATTCTAAACAAATGTGTTTCATGTTGCAAGAAGAATGTTAACATAATAGCACATATTTCCTAAGTAAATTGTGAGAGATATTCATGTGACAGAAATAACGTGGAACAGTATACCAAATACAGCCTTGTTCAGAAGAACACGGAATAAGGAAAGAAGTCAGTTTACACTGCAGTGAGAAGTGAAATACTAGGTTTCTCAACAGCTCACAAATCTAAGTTACAAGAGTATAACTTTATTTTTTTATTGTATCAGAGGAAGGTAATAATTTAGTTTTTCTTGTGAGACTCTAATCTTCGATTCTGCCAAAGAGACAGACTTTGCCCAGAGGAGGACAGCAAAGAGGCAGGGCAACTCCCTTTCTCACAGGGACAGAACACTCCCTGACATCACTTCACTTTGTGTCTCCACAGCAGCATCTTTCCATGGCTTCCCAAGAGGGCTACAGGCAGCAGAGAGAGAAGGCAGAACAAGAGCTGGCCTTACACAAGTCTAGAAAAGGTTTGGGCACAACACAACAATGAATAAACCCATGATGCTTTCCCATTACTCTCTGTAGACTTGCACGCTACTTCCATAGCTACATATGCAGGAGTTAGGGAAGACACAGCTCACCAAATTTTTCAAGATTCTGTCGGTTGCTGCTTCGCATTCCTCTGAGTACTTAGAATAATATTCTGTAATAATACTTAGATTATCATTGTTTGCTTTTTTTCTTCCAAAAAAATGTCAGATACATGTAGACAAGGTAATTAGGGTCCAGTTCAAGAAGCTTAAAGCAAGCAAAAATTCTGCTCACCGTTGAGCTGGCACAAAGCAGTTCAGATGGCAACTAAGCTACATGGCAGAAAGTAAGTCTGGGTCCAGCTCAGGATTCAAACCTACGTATAAAACTGTCCATTTAGGATCTGGTTCTGCTGGCAATCAGAAAAACAGGGAAAAACTCCACTGAAATAAGAGTAATGCACTGCAGCTTCCTTTAGTTGTAACAGACCACCACTTAGCCCACGGTTTCTGATTCTCATCACTGACCCTGTAAAGTTGCACTGAACTCATACCCTATCAATGTGATTTCCTTCACCATTCTGTAAAACAGAGTCTTCCTCACACGCATTTGCTAGGGCAAGTGGGCATGCACATGTAAGGCTACCTGAGATATTCTCAGAACTATCTCTTGAAGTTTACCAGTAGTCCTCTTTTTTTTTTTTTTTCCCCTTAAGTCAGATACTTAGAAAATTATTAGTTTAAATGAGATCTCAAAGAAGGCCCTTGTCATTCGGCACAGCTGAAGGCACTTCCTAGCTCAAGACATTTAGTTTGGGAACCCAGTATGCAAGTTATCTACCTAGGCCATAGATCCTATAGAGTATGTGCATCCAACCTGCTAGTTTTATGTTTTTGTCCTCTTTTTTTTTTTTTTAAACATTTTAATTTAAAAAAATGTAAAAAAAAATAAGTTCTGTTACTTACTTAAACTATGTTGTATATTTTATCTGCAACCCAAGACAATTCTTCTTCACTCAAAGCCACTCAGGCAAGCCAAAAGGTTTGACACTATTCAGAGAGCTTTAGCTGTAAGCCTCGCTGCCTCCATTGCCTTGAAAGGATGCCCAGACTTCCCACGTAATGCAGCATCACACAAGATGGCAAAGCAGCGCTAACTTCTGTTGCCAAAAGTGGGAAAAAAAATACAATAAAAAACCTGACTTCTCCATACTGCCTTGCTCTCCTCCAGTGCCCAGATGGGCCCAGGACACTGATTGAGTGGGGATCGGAGCGTGCGAAGCAAAACCGGTGTTCTCGGAGGGAGAACTGAGACGAACAGAACGACGCCGTTCAAAATCCCGCCGCAGCACACATTAATAAACAGCTCATGACCGCTCGGCCCGCCGGCTCCACGGGCAGGAGGAAAGCAGCGGCAGCATGCATTGCTGTGGAGCACGGCGCAGCCTGCAGCCCCACCTGCTGGGCGCAGGCACCGCTGCACGCCCCCGACCCGTGCCCTCGGCGGCCGGCTGCTGGCAGGAGGCAAGCGGTCAGCGCAAAGCGCCTTTCAGGCAGCACGGGCTTCTCTCCAGGCTCCCAACTTCTAACTCAAAGCTAAAGAAAGGGAGCAGACAGGTAAGTGCATCGAATGACCAAGGCCTTCTCTTTCAGTCAGTTCATTTCTTGATTCAATCAATTTTGCAATTTGTGCAAGATAGAGAAAAGCAGCTTTTGATCTTTGCCTCAGTCATTTTAATTTTAAATTGCTGTGGAGAGACTGACATGCAGGTAGAGCACAACTAGTAAAATTGTGTGTAAACTCCAGAAATTGTGGATAATATCTTTTGAAATTCTATGACAAATTCGCCCTTAAGAATTAGCTTTTAAGTTATGAAATATTTTAAGTCCAAATACATAAATCCCATCATCTATATACTGTAGAGCATTATTGCCAAGAACTGGAATTCCAGGTCCCTAGTCTTAGGAAATTTTTCATGAAGGACCATTACATAACTTACTCGAAGTTATGAGCAACAATTTGAGGTTATATATGTAAAACACATTGGAGGCGAAAAATTAAAAGGATGCATTATAACATCCTGAGGCCACTTGTCACAGAGGGGACCTCTAAAGAGAAGGAATGTGAAAATATACCTAATTACTCCTTTGTGTCCATCTGCATTTGGAAAAAAAAGCCCACCAACAGCCAGTGAGGCTGGAGATGGTGCTTGAATGGATCAGTTCTGTTGCACAGTCTCAAAACAGACAGGTCTGTAATCTTGGTCTCTGTATTTTGAACATACATTTACAGGCACGCGTATTCCCAATCATCTTTTTAACAGGAATATTACTTATTCTACACTCATCTTATGAAGACAGAGGAAAAACCTCACCACAGATTAGCAGGAACCTTTGTAGAAAGCTGCAGTTGCTCACCAACTGGTTCAGCATAAGGGTATATAGTTGTAACAGTGAAGCATGAGAAGGGCTATTTGCTTTCTTTGCACGTGGAATCAAGTCTGTTCATTGGTGAGGTGAGATGAACAGAATTGTTCTCCTACCATCTGCACAATTAATTGTTTACAGTGTTAGCCAAAGAAATGAGAAAGGCAGACTCCCATTACAGGGGATAATAACACTCCAGAGGACATGGATTAAAACTGATCCTGGATAACATCAATTTATAAGAAAATAAATTTCTACTTATTTTTGAAAGGTGTTCTTTGAGAATGACATTTTGGTAAATGCTGTTCCTCTAGTGTCTCTTAAGCATTACATTAAGCTGTCTATGCGATACATTTTTTCTTCTAAATGCTTATGACACTAACATCCTTCAGCAATGAAAAAAGCATACCTATTTCAACATGCACTGGGTAGACTAGTGTAAGGTACTAAATAAGTAGCATTTGTTTTAATACAGAGATAAATGAGCAAAGCATATTGCTAAAAAAAACCACAGGAGTTTTAACTCCTGTGCCGTATGGCGTGGTATGGTATGGTGCCCCAAAGTGTGTGTTCCACCAAACTTAAAATTCACTGCAGTATTTTCATATTTGTCTCAGAATCAGAAGTATGATTTGCTCTACCTCTATTAATGTGAGGTGTAAACAATGCTCTTTAAGATCAACCTCAGCCCTTTTGCATGCTACAGAATTTAAAACAAAATAAAAAATGTTTTTTAACAAAGTAAATGGAAGGGCAAAAAAGTATTTACTTCAACTATGAGTAAGAAAAGCATCCTTAAAGTGCTCTAACAAATTTTCTTCAGTGTTTTTGGAACATCACAGAAAAAGGATAATTCTGCAGCAAAATCCTTATACACTGAACATCAAAGCAATAGACCATCTGGCATACCAGGACCCCTTATGAAAAGGGAAGCAGAGTTGCAATATCCTTTCCCTTATAACTGTAGAAGTTCAAATTATTCAATGAGTTCAACTTCCTATGTGCTTAGAGAAGTAGGGAAATAATACATTTTTCTCAGTATATATATGAGCCAAGTCTAACACAGAAAAAAAAGTTTCCGTGTTTGTTTGTTTGTTTTGTGCAACATACTTTGCAACTTTTCATACTGCTGGGGCAAAATACACTTAGTATGAATGAAGGACTTCTGTTTTGTCCAGTTAATAAAAAGTATTGTTTCAAATTACTTCTCACTTGAATTATAGTAATTAAAACTCAGACCAGTAAAAGCAGAAAAGATTAAACGACCAGGCTGTTAAAAGTCACAGCTCTCCTTTCCTACCAGTATATTTTTTGAAAGTTTCTCCTTCACATACAACATCCTTCCAGAATTTTGTTGTTTGGGAAAAACTTGAATGACAAATGCATAACTCTACTACATGCATCTCTACTATGTAAGGCCCAACCCAGTCATTAATCATGCACTGACATAACACTGCTTAAATAAAATTGGCTTCACAGGAGAAGAAATACACCAATAATTCTCAATATGACAAACTATTAATTGCTAGTTATAATATAGATTATGTTTAATGATTACGCTGGATGGGGAAGGTAGAGCTTAAAAGCTTCCTTAAATTTCTTGACCAAAATGCAACATTTCTTACTGATCTTGTACCTGTGCTTGTACTTGGAAACAAAGTGCCAGGAGCTGTACTTGTAGGGAGCTTTCCATTATTTAGCTGCTTCACTCTTTTCAGGTGAGACTTGCCATTGTAATGAACTTGAGCTTGTGCTGCAGAGTTCAGCTGTATATTGCACACTTCGCAGAAGGAAAATAATATCTTCTTTTTTTCTTTGCCTAGTTGATAGTCATGTCTGTCATTTTTCAATCCTTTTTCTTCAGAACTCCGTAGAACAGCTGGCTGATTCATAATCCCATCTTCAAAGACACGGTCAGGACTTAATGGACGCTTCATACCTACAAAACAAAAAGAAAAGTGTTACTGGAAGTCAACTAGTATTGCCTAATACCAAACCAGTATTTTTGTTTTCAAAATGCAGTAAAACAAACCACCAATTCCAGTACATAAGGCTCCACATTGTAGAAGCATCTCTTCATGGAGAAATGCATGCATTTGTGACACACCTCAGAGGCAAGAAATAAGTAGCTGGGTCCACACCCAGTGACAATTCGCAACTCATTGCCCTGTTCTGCAAGCTCTCTGTTTTAAATCAGGTTCATTATTACATCCCCAGCAGAGGCTAAGATCTTAATATAGAATCATTAGGGTTGGAGAAGATCTCAAAAATCATCTAGCCCAACTGCCTACATACCACCAATACTGTCCGTTGAACCATATCCTTTGGTACCGCATCTCTTGATCTCCCCAGGGACAGTGACTCCACCACCTCCCTGGGCGTTCAATTCCAGTTCCTTACCAATCTTTCTAAGAAGTTTTTCCTAATATCCAATCTGAACCTCCCTTGGTGTAACTTGAAGCCAATCTCGCTCATTAGTCAGCCTCTTCTCCTGGTAACTCCTACTTTGCCACAACCTCCTTTCAGGTCATAGTAGAGAGCAGTAAGATCTCCCCTGAACCTCCTCTTCTCCAGACTGAACAATTCCAGTTCCCCTCAGCTGCTCTTCGTAAGACTTGTGCTCCAGACCTTCTACCATCTTCGCTGCCCTTCATTGGACACACACTGCAAATACATTATCTCATTGCAAACTGGTTCCAGAGCTTTTGGCTTTCCTGTGCCCATAGTATTAACTGCTGCCTCAAGTACAATTATTCAACCAATGATTTTCTTTCATCATTATTTAGAAGACAGTAAAATGTTTGAATGAGACTAATGAACGCTTTCCACTGTTATTTCCACCCAAAACTTCATCCCTCATACAAGCATTAAGACACCTATGATAGATCAATCTATATAGATGTCTATAATTGACTCAACTCCTTTACTATTACAACTATTATACAGAGAAATGCCAGCTCGAAGTTCATCATGTGAGAACTAAGCAAACGCATAGCAAAATAGCAGTCCCTGGAGAAAAACTCAACAGTCTGTAACACGTATTTGTCCCTAGAGAATAAATCTTCATCACAGTGAATGATCTACATTGAACAAAGAACCTATTCTTTGTTTTGTTCCCACAATATAGAAATATAAAATATATATAAATATATAGATGTGTGAGTCTGTAGGTACACAAGTGGTTTGTTTAACGTTATTTAAAGGATTGCTTATACAGACAGATGGAGTACTTCATCGCATTCCTTACTCTAGCCCATGCTTAAAATGCTAGTATTTGTACAAACTCCTCCCCAAGCATGAGTCATTCTTCCAGTATTCTAAGTCAACAGAGTTTGTAGTCACATATCCGTTTCACACAGCTCCCAGTTCTGTCATCAAATAAACAAAAAATACAAGCAGTACATTCATTAGGATGTACATCAAATATTAAAACTAAAAAACATTACTGCAGGTTCCAGGTACCTAATTGCTTTTTAAAACACATAGGAGTGGATCCTGAAAACCCAGGCTGTCACACTAAATCATTTAAGCATAAGTATCATATTTCAAGGCAAGCAACCAAGATCCTCCACTCTGCTGAGCTTAGATGACATTTTCATCTGAAAATTTAATCTGCTCAGAGCTTTGGTATTTGTTACTTTTCAATGCATTTTTAAACCATAAATAACTTCCCCCTGTGCCCTTTGTTTTCTGATTTCTATTATTTTATTTTTACACTGCTGCTCTGGTTTTTATTCCCTAAAGAGGCTGTGGGAAAATATAAATAAATTATATTGCGCTGTTTTTTAAGTTCTACTAACACTAGAAAAAAAAAGATTTAATAATGAAACAGGTAACAAAAAAGCTCAGCTTGTCAGAGATTTCATAACTGCATTGGCAGAAAGCAAGTAGTGATTCAATATGTAATTCAGTAATTATCTCAATACTTCAGTAAACTTTAATCTCTTTACAAAACTCCATTATTGTGGATGCATTTAAAAGTGGCAAAGGCTCGTATCTGCATTGGGAAGCGACAGGGATCAGAGGGACAGATGCTCAGTGCAGACAGTGGGAGTGGAGTGCCTCCAGCAGCAGTCTGCAGCAGACTGCAGTCTAACAAGGGGGTACGTTGGGAAACAGCAGCGTGGCACTGAATTAGGCCGCTGTCACTGGAACATGGGATGCATGCAGTCCCGGCCTGCACAGTTCAGTTTAATTTCACCCAAAACAATGAAGCCTTTCAGTTGGCAAAGTCTGAGACTGCTATGCCAGATGCACCAAAGCATAGTGAGAGGGGAAAAATGAGAAGAGTTCCTCAAAAGTGCATTTCCAAGGTGATCCAGATTGTTTTTTCATGTAGACACACCCAGAAAGAGCAAGAGTGTAGCAAGGACTTGAACACAGCATCTACACCCTAAGGCAACATCCCAGCAAGAAAATCCGTCTTCACACAAAACAAAAAGAGAACTAAAAAATACATAAACAGAACAATTTTAAACTTGCTTTTAGTACAAAGCACCATCTTGGCTACATTAATAAAGAACAAATGAGAAATACAGAAAGCAATATCTTGTTACTACTGAAGAATTAAAAATCACAAGCTGAAATTTTAAAATAACTGCTTAAAGTTGTCTAAATTAAAAAGTGATTTGATTGCAGGAAGCATTAACCTTCCCACAGCTGCAGTGAGCAGCATTCGCAGAGCACTTCAGAACCAGTACCTGCACCAAGCATCTCCAGCTTGGCTGCAAGATTACATGTAGCTCCATGCTCTGATGGGTCCAAGGCTGGAGAGGACCTGTATGTGCAGCCAGGAACCAGAGCCAACCAGCCCTCAGAAGTCTGTTCTCATGCAGAAATCCCAGCCTTCCTCTTCCTGGAATGTGAGACCTGAACATTTGGTACAGCAAAGCACTTCAAATAAGGTGTGACATAATCGGGGGCAAAGCCATGCTCCTGCCTGCTGCGATGAGCCACGAGGACTCCATGCATGCACTGAATGAGCACACAGGTGGCTTCTGGGACTAGCTGGGGAACTGCATCACCTCTAGAAACTTATGCAGGCATCTTCCCAACCTGTCCTGCAGCCAAGAATGGTTCAACACATGGCGAACATGCAGACACAGTCACAAAACACCTTCCTTTCCTCTCTTAAATCGCTCTCAGAGAGAACTGCTCAACTCTTGGCCTTACTGTAGGTCCTGTGAAGTACTTGACATCTTTAAAATGCCATTTGTAAAGATACTTCAATACAGGCAGCCTTGTCCAGTCTCTTCTAAAGTGAAAACAATGGTGACAAATATCCACTAAGACTTTACAGCAGAAGCACCTTTAACACAACAATATATCTTCTACCATAACTGATCAGTTTCTGTGGTGTATATATCTGTCCAAAAAAATAAATAAATAAATAAAAATAAAAACAACAAAAAACCCACACACTCAAAAGACAAAAAAGATTATTATCTGAAAGGTTCTATCTGTCTTCAAGTTATCTCCTTTCTTCTTTAAAGTTTTGGTTGGAAAAGCACCTTTAAAAAGCTCTGCTGAAGTGTCCTGGCTCTAAAATACAAGTACAGTTGGCACTGAGTCAGCATAAGAATCTCAACATGAATGCAGATGCATGCCCCAGGAGATAGACTTCTAAAGAAAGGTTACCTGAATGCTTTGCACTTTTATGAAAGAAGCTTGTACGAGAACTTATACAAAACCAGCCTCATAAACATAACTTGGCATTCTTCCTAACCTCTACATTTGCCAGATACTTGCATAAATTCAAGTGACTAGGAAGTTTTTCTTCCCCCTTCCCCATTAAGGAAAAAAAAAAAAAGCAGCCTTTCACTACAGAGATTCTGAGAGTCCTGGATAGTATTTATTCTCACTCATGAGGAGTCAGATAGGAAATGGGGCCATTTAGCTCCTCAGGCTTTTGCACAGCTCACTAATATTATCATGTAACAGAGGCAGCTACTTGAGACTACAGTCAGTGAGCTGAGAATTAGGAGAAGTTATACGATCGTTGTACTCTGCAAAATCAAAAAAGTCCATTTAGAGTAATTGTTATCTATGGGATTTTGAAGTATTTCGAATTAGGTTTAAGACTAAATAAAAAATACAAATTTATTAAAAGTGAGAATCAATAGGAATTATCATACGGGCAAAATACAACAATAGATCAGTACATCTGTGATAGTCTGGTCAAATTTACCAGTTGCTTATGTTCACTTTTAATTCTACATAAATATTCACTTGAAAATAAGAGTTTTATAGAAAACATTTTATGGATCCTTAAAGAATGCATGATTTTCAAACAAAATGATTGAGTCCATAATTAAAAGATGTATCTATACATGTTTACATACATCTCCTAATGAGTTTTATGAGAGCTAATCCTACATTTAGCTCAGCTTTAAACACTAATTTAAATGAGCAAAACTTTTCTGTAATGCAGATATGCTTTCCCTACTACGTGCAAAATACTGCCAATCAACATAGGTTACTCCAAAAGTAATACTTCCTATTCGTTTCCATGACAAGCAGAATGGACACAAAGAACACTAACACAGTTTGATAGAGCAAATTCTCAGCTACAAAACAGTATTTTTCAGTTTAGTCACCACTGTCAGTTATGCATTTTTGCCAGCAATGAACAGAAGCCTGCATGCTGTGCTCATAAAAATCTGCGTGGCTGTCCAGAACATGGCTTGCCTTTCATACTGTCACCACTCCTGAAACGCACCACCCATTGCCTCACTGCACTCACTTCCACTATTTGGTCTCCATAAATGTTCAGCAAGAGTCGATGAATGTCAGTGGGTGCCAATTTTTCCACATGGAGGAATTCAGTGACACACCTTTGCTTCATACACATTTCCATGTCAGATGCCATTTTGTCAGACTGCTGCCATCTGTCACATGGCAACAAAGCGTAACAGAATACTGTTGAGAAGGTTCAGCCTCTACTGCCTTATCTCCAACATCCAACCTCTGCTGTCATGGGCCAACATAATGAAATAGGAGGCATTACATTCGGATCAGCACCTGTAGATGTGTAATCTTCACTTAAAAGACACAAAAGTTGTTGTTCCAAACACATAAACCAAATCTGCACAAGCCCTATAACTCGGGCACCAATATATAAAAAAAAAAACTGTGAGCTTTTAAATCTGCACCATATTCAGCCCTTGTGCCCCTCCCCCCAAAAATAATAAAAATGCATAATTACATACAGGGCTGTCATTCCAGAGAGCTATTTTGTTTTTATCTTTCAACAGTCCAACTTTTTTTGCACCTTTCCTAGACAAAGCTGATCACAAGGATTGGATCCTAAAAACAGTTGAATTCACCTTTGTTCAGTTATTACTACAAGTCCTGCAAATTGCCTCAGCTCCATACTGACACTGTCCCCCTTTCACCTGAATCTGGGTCTTAAATTCTCTGCTCTGTGTAAGGCAACAGACTAGCTTCATCTTAAAAGCAACTGGCTATAGTTCAAAAGTCAACATATATTTTAAACTTTATTATTTAGCGTATAACCCATTAATGCTTTCATTTAAGACTAATAGATGTAATTTGTTTTCCACTTTTGTATAACCTGGATACGGCCCACTATTTGTTAAGTCTCAACAGCAGTCAATAGATGCCAACCACAAATTAAAATACACCATCAGAGAGCACAATACCATGAATCACCCTGAAGTGACTCACACGTTACAAAGATAGTGCCATATAATTGTAGCTGTATTTACTCAATTACTTAGAGAACTAGACCCAATTAAAAATTGAAAAGTGAGAAGCTGAAAACAAGAAAAAAAGCAGGAAACAACGAACATCTATGTACATTAGAAAACATCCAATTGATCCAGAAAATCTAAGTTTATAAAGTGAAAGATGAATATGTCATATGGTCCCATGTACTTGTAATTCTGCTCCTTTCTCTTGCAGAACCAAGTTTTTGGGTTCCCTCCAACTCAGGATATTCTATGACATTACGTTCTTCTACTTCAAACCAGATATACTCCATTTTAGTCTGATCAAAGTCATACTCATACTGCTTCCTCACATAACAGCTTTTAGATATCTGACTCAGTTGTTACCAGACTGAACACTTCCCCATCACGCTTCATCCTGTGTACAGAGCAGATCTGTCCGAATAGATTCTGCAAGCAATACCACAGCAAGAATAAATTAGTGATTTATGACACCACATTAAAATTCTTAGTTGTCATGAGATACCCTGTTTGGATTTCTGAAACCACATCTTCTCGGCTTCTTTCAGCTGGGAAAGAAATCTAAGCATGGATGTTCTTTATACTTGAAGCCCAAGGCAATTAGCCTTTCAATTTAGCTAATTCACTTTTAAGCAGAGTTGTACTTTCAGAGGAGCTACAAAAAAGTATTATATATAGCATACTGCTGTAGGTGAGAATGTGCAAATCTTTACTCAAAGGAAATAAGCTTTTGGTTATCCTAATGAATTAGCGATGGTTACACGAAGCATTCTTTTCTAAGCACTGGTCTAAACTTTTCCAATGCCCATTCCTAATTAGTTCATACTTCAAAGAGCCACTATGCTGGAAATATGATTAGAATACCAGCCCTGCGTGGATCTCTGCCAGGTAAGCAAAATAGAAAACTTACTGTAACCACTCACATAGAGCAAAGAGAATTTTCTTCGTCAGCCTTTGGAAACAGTCAAATGAGTTACAGAAGAAAGAAATGTAAAAGTTAATTGGCTTTCTACATTGTTATATTTTCAAAAAGGTTCACTCAGACAAGTGGGGAGAAAAAAAAATTAAAAAAAGTGAGAATCAAGACAGTCTTGTGCTGTACACTTTGTAATTACCTCTTATGAGGAAAAGCTATGTATGCAGGCAGAAGATCCAAGTCTCTGTGCCTAAGCTGGGGTCTCACACTGTAGCATAGTTCCTCAGTGCTGCCATAAAACACTCAAAACAAACAAACAACAAAAACCCCAACCAGTTCAAATATATCCGGAACACTGTCTAAAAGGAACTCACTAGAACGGCTCCGGAGAAGTCTTATGA
Source organism: Pavo muticus (assembly GCA_016647715.1). Classification (NCBI taxonomy): domain Eukaryota; kingdom Metazoa; phylum Chordata; class Aves; order Galliformes; family Phasianidae; genus Pavo; species Pavo muticus. The sequence continues at coordinate 377,332 of JACDJE010000228.1, read as the reverse complement.
CCTTTCTTAGATTTTCAGACAGTATTTCCCAAACACAGATAAACTACGGAGAGGCATATGGTTTGCACCATCTGGGCAACAAGTTCTATTGGGATACTGTGGTGAATAGCATATGCATAGTGCCTTGTGCTCAGTATCCTACAGCGTTAAAAAAGCACTAGAGACTATTTTGAAGCCAACCTTGAAAAATCTCCCATATGTTGAAGAGACCAATTTCCTTTCTTAAAGCATGTTCCTCTTTCTTTTGGTACAAATCAAAACATAGAACTGCCATGTTTAATCTTTGTCTTGTTCTGAAATTCCCCGAGGAGGCATCACATTCTGCAGTGTCCCCACTTGTCAAGCTATTTACTGTCTCAACTTCTGCTACCCACCAACTCTTTACTTCTTTCACCTGCTCACAAAGCACACAGTGTCTTGTTTCAAAGCTACAGTAAAAACTGGATGGTTCAGAAGAGTTAATACATTTTTATTCCTTGCATCGCTTAAAGAATAAGCAGTAAATCATGCACATCAACCAAACAGTTAAATATGGCTTTAGCCAGCAAGTTTTTTGATACCGGTTTATCAATGGCAATAAGAAGCCAGTTTGCTATTCCTGTACAAGCGAAGTTTTGAATGGTGTAGCATGACAAATGGCTGACAGCCTCTACACTAACACATTTCAGAATATTTAACATTTGAACAAGACTCTCTTTAAACTACGAAAACAGATGGTTGTTTCTCAACACAAACATTAGCTGTTCAGTACAAGGTAATTCATAAAATGGAAAACGTTCAAGTAGCTAGTATTTTGCTTTGTTCTACCAGCCCTGAAATTGCCCACTTCAAGGAAACCTAAAATTAGACCTACTGGACTGGACTGAGAGCTTAGCTGAACTGGAGTAAATAAAATCACTATGGATTTAGATTATCCTAGACTGACTGCATTTGCATCTGTCCATAATTGTATCATCTTCTAATTACAAGCTTTCCTCTTTAGCCCCCTTACTTACAGACTTCTGTCTTTCTTGACATTAACAAAATAGATTTACACATTTTATTTGCCAGAGATGCATCCCACCCTGAAATGATATATCTGACTGCTGCCAAGAAGGTTAATCAACTCTGGAGTCTAGGCAGCAATCTTGGATTGTGCTACATGAAGAGTAAATGGTTTTCCTGTATCACTATAGCAGTTTTGCTTGATGAAACATTTGAACAAGTTGTTACCTACTTCTTGGAAATCTGTCATTATAAATCACATATTAAATTAGATTTATTATGTGATTTATTAAGAATTTTTATCTAATTATGGAAGAACATGTAGATACTCAAACATCCAGCCTATAGTTGTACAGGGCTTTTGCTCTCTCCCTCCATGTTTGTAAGTCTACGAGAGAGTAGACCTGCCAGGAAAGCAGCTACTCAGTTTCCTTTAACCAAACATCACTGATGGCCATTATCAGTTCATTTTTAGATCTTATTTCATTCAGGAACCCTAATCTTTTATCAAAGCCCTAAACCACAAATATTCTGAAATTCTAAAGCAATACTTGAGAAGAAAGGAAAAAAATAAAATAGACCAGAGAGCCTTGAATTACTTGCTTGTCAAACTAAGCTAGGATTAAAATATCTCACATGCCAAAATGCCAAGAAGCCAGTAAAAAAAAAAACAAAAAAAAAACCAACAAACAAAAATAGGATGCAACATCGCCTCCACAAAAGTAGATCAGAACCATAAAACTGCTGAATTTTCTCAAGTAAAAATGAGGTGTTCAAGCATTTTCTTGAATGTATTCCCAATTTTGCCTGTTTTCACAATCTGCTTACTTAAAACTTGGGAACATTTTATGAATTACCAATTTAACAAAATGTATAGTATCATGTTGTCTCTAAGAATTTTCTAAGATCATTTCCTATATCTTTACAATTCTACAGAGTTGTATTGTTGTATTCTTGCATTTTTCCAAATATTTCACCTAAGTATTCTTTTAAAGGATTCTTCTTGTAATCATCCACAGGGAAAAAAAATCTAAATTGAACAATATAAAATGCTAATTAGTGCTAATTAGCCAGATTTTACAACTCTAAAGATCAGAAAACAAACTTATGAATGAAAAATAATAAAGAATATTCAATTTGAATCTGCCTTCAATACCATAAAGCTGCTTTTTTTTTTTTTTTTTTTTTTAAGTACAAATTGATTTAGGATGTTTTAGAATATCTTTTTAAGCAAAATTTAATACCTCCACGTAAAGTAAATCACTTTTAAGTAACTAGAAAGCTGTTACAAAATAGAAGCATTTCCACTGAAGCTTCTATTTTTATTACGAAAAAAGTTTTAGGCATAAACTTGCGGGAATAAAGATCAAAATCCACTGGCATAATGGGAAATTCCCACAGGGTGCTTGTACCTGGCAGTTACTTTATCTTGCCTGAGCATTATCACATTTGATGAGTATGTAAAGCTTTGGTCACAGGGAACAAAAATCATTTCCTACCTTTCTTAAAAATACCAAGAATTCACCTAGCCATAAAAGGAAGCTGTAACAGAAAGGCAGGCAGAGCGGACAGGCTTCATGTTCATATAGCACAAGTCTGACAATACTAGAAGCTGAGTATAATTTGTACTGAAAAATCACTAATTCAGGACAAAGCATGATAATACTGTGAAAAAGCTCTTGGACACAAGAGCAAGGACTTCGAGGACTACATGGAATGAATAGCTGAGCATGAACAAAGAACAAAAAATGTAAAAATAGCATGAGACTAAGACACATCAGCTTGCTTGACTGTACTAAGAATATGAGGGAGAGAAAACTCTGCTCAGAACAGCAAGCCTGCCTGTGGGCATGAAGACCAGTCCTAAGGTGCTCCTCAAGAAATGGCCCCCGCTGAGTCATCCTAAATAGACTGTCAGCTTTCAAATAAAATACTGATTCTTGTTTGGAATTGAAAAGATATTGAAAGCTATGCTTCCTTTAAGTATAAAGGTAAAGAGACATATGTTTTGTATTATTAATGAGTTCAGATTTATAGTCAAGAGAACCACCCAGCTGGTAAAGTGACAGCCTGTAATAGCACCTGAAGGGATCACCTAGCTTGAAGTCATCTGCAGGAATGGACAAGGTTCTTGCTGGCTCTGCTTCAAACATATCATTTCACTTTCCATATTCTGTGTTTAAAAGAGCCACAAACAAGCATATTCTGTGCTGACACAAAGCACAGAGAGATCCCTGGCATTGCTAAAGATACGAGACTGCTCAAATTCCACTTGGGCTTGCACAGATGTCTGCTAACCTCAAACTGTTGGTCACCTCCAGCTTTTAGTGACTGCTGCTTGCAGAAATCCATTCTGACTACCTACCCTGTTCCACACTAAAATGAACACTTCAATTCATAAAGAGTGAGGCAGCTTTCTACTGTTTTTGCTGTTATTTCACACCTTGATCCAGAAATAGCATATGCTTCCACACTGCAGATAATCCACACTACTTGCCCCTCAGTTCTTCAAAGAACCTGTTTGAGTGCACTTGTTATACAAATCTGAAAGATAAATCCTCCTTGTTCCTTTACATTCCAGCAAATGTGACCATACTGTCGCATTAATTGGGACTGAAAAGCTTTTGGACATACCTCTAACATTTGCATCTTACTTTTAAGCTGAAAAGTACTCCTTGAATTAAGGCTCACATGGGATTTTATTTAGTTCTTTTCCTTTTTTATTTATTCATTCATCAGTATATTATTTGGATAGCGTACTTAAGAAGTGAAAACATCTGAAGAGACTCAGACAGTATATTACTCTCATCCCCCAAAAGCTTTATATCAAAGAATGACTGGCAATTCCAACAGCATTAAACTGTACAAACATTTCAAACTCCACACCATTTTAATACTCTGCACCAAGGATCCTGGAAGTACTGCGAAAAGAACAGCCAGGTCAGCTGTTTGAATCTCTGAAGAAAATACTATTTTGTTAAACTTTCAGCAGACACACAGACCAAGTGTAAATAAAACATGTTTTAATACTTAAAAACCAGATGCCTTAACCAGAGTAGTTACATGACAGATGCACAGATTTCCTTCTTTCCAAGATGTTTATACTCAGTAAGTCCCAGAACTTCCTACTCTATTGGCTTTACCATCTAAAATAACCTACAGAAAGATCTTGTCACATAAATAACAAGTGGTCTAAAGACAACTGATCTAAATAATATTTCTCAAAATACGCATGTCAGGACAAAGTAGTTTAGTGCATAGAGCCACAAAAAGGCTGAATGAGGGAAGCTGCACGTGTGTATTCTCATGGATCACCCTTGTCTACTCCCATTTTCCCCTTCTCACAGATGGACGATGCACAGACACAAACAGATGCACATCTACAGCTGAAAAATCTGCGCTCTTTCAAAGTCGTTTTACACCTTTGGGTCTAAATTGTCCCTTTCCTTCACCCATTAACTAAACCTATACTGCCAAAACTAGGACGTGTTTTATACCACAAATTTATGCTCATTATCAACATCAGGTATGATTCGATATGAGTCATCTAAACATCACCTATGACACTGTATCTAAGAATCAGAAGAGCTATTATTATCAAAGAAGCACCAACAATGACTGAAGGTCTGCCAGAATTGCCATGCAAGTTCACCATCAAAGCTAACACTCTATGGAAGAAGAATCACCTTATACTCACCCATATGACAGAGATGGACCCAAGATACACAAATTCTCTTTGTGCTGAATACTGCATAACATGAGGTTTTTGCAGTGCTGACTGCATACCAACTGCAAGTGCTAACAAGCTGTGTCTTCCTTCGGACATTTACAAACATCAGAATGCTTATTCATGACAGTCCCACATATCATCTGCCATCCCAGATGGTGACTGGTGGGATGCTGATTTTGTCCTAAGGCAGTTACCACCCACCAAGATTTTATATGCAGGGCTAAACAAAAGCATGTGCCATCTGCTATCAAGTTTTTGAGACCTGCTAGGTTAGTTTAAGATTATTTTAGATCAGACGGGTTGGGTCAGGAATCTGTAGCTCCCAAAATGCCCAGCAGAAGGGTAAGTTGTGCTGTAACAGACACGGTAAATCTCAAGAGCAAGTTACAAGGCACTGCAGGGCCCACCCCTAACACCCTGAGAGCAGCAAAGGATTTTCACTGTCGTCAGTGGCAAAAGGCTCATACAGCCCACAAGCACAGAGAAAACTGGAGGGAAATTGAGACCAGAAAACACAATTAAGTTCTGAAGAACTTAGAGATTTCTCTGGCCTGAAGAAAAAAAATTTTTTTTTTTTTTAGACATTTTCCTTCTTGCTGACAGGATGTTTTTTGACTCCTTTCCTTGTGTCTCTCTACTGCTGTCATTTGGACAGCTGTTCTCCACCTTAGGATTTCTTTCCTGCTCTGTCCCTACTCCAATATATCTGTAGATTCCTCTCATTCTCCTGTTCATGTGCTGTCACACTATATACACATAGGAGAAAGAAAGGACAATTAAAAAGCAGAACCAGTGTGACCTCTTCTGCCTGCTTTACAAATCACATGTAGTTCCTCTCACTCCCTTCATCTGCCACATCTATTTATGGATGGAAACAGAATACAGTAATTTCCCCAATCAGGGACCATTAAACACTCAAACTACATAAAATAATGCTGCACGTTCTTCTTCAATCACTTCGTTAAATCTCTTTTTGTATGTTACTAAATAAAAATCTAATAAAGCGGAGCAAATAAAAAACTACATCCGTCAGTTTGTGTTTTTGTTTGGTTTTTTTTTTTTCCCCTAACATACCTAAGCCAATAGCCTGAAAACCTCTCACCGACACAGGGAATTAATCCTTGCACAAAAGTTACACCACTTATCCACAATGATGGAGAAAAGAGCTCACCCCTTAGGAACTGGAATTTCAAAATGCATCCAAACTGCCTGTGAGTTGTTGACAGAAGAACAGGACACAGTGGAGAAGGAGCACTAAGGTCTGGTACTGCACAGTAACGAGATCAGGGGTGCAGAGGTCTCTGCAGGGGCCTGGGCTGTCAGAGCCCCTGGTGCCACAGCCCACGTCAGCTCAGCTGTGCCCACCAGCACACTCCTGGGAGCCTGGCAGCAAAGACTGAAGGCAGACAGCTCCAGCCAGCACAAGCACAGCAGCTCCAGCATCTGTATCACTTAGGGCAGAGGCAGAAGTGGAAAATCCACAGAACAGTTACCTCCAAGCTGTAGATTAGCTCTTCAGAAAAGATGGAGGCCAACTAAAGATAGAAAATCTGGACAAGAACATGCAAAGAGAAGTCTTTGTCATTCCTTTCCATCCACAAGAGCAACCAAAGGCAACAAGGGGCACAAGGTGGAGTTTCTCCATGATCTCAAACAAAGTTTCCTTACACCTTCAAATTCCTGTTTGCACAACCATCAGTCCTGCACCAGTTTAAATCATACTAGACTGTTTACTGCGGGGACCACAAATACCAATCTATGCATAGTACTGCAGCTATCTGGATAGCACACAGATTAAAAAGTGCCCACGTAACCACAGTGTAATTAAAATGCAATACCACAATAAAGTTATTTAACACAAAAAGATCTGACAAAATTACACAGATTGCTCTTAGTCTTATACTGCCATCCTGCCAAAAACACAGTTCTGGAACCTCCTTAGGGATATAAACATTCTTCTACCTATCACATTGGAATCTGAAGTCTTCACAGAAATACATACATACTACTCCCATAAAAACGTCATTCTGAGAAGGGATAAATTTCTGATGAAGGCAGTCACACTGAAAATTGGCCGTTAATCTCCTCTGAATAAATATAACCCCCAGAAAGATGGAAGCAGGAGCAGAATATTTATTTTTTGCACTTGAAAATGCTGAGGTGCACAACAAGCAGCTTTCACTTTAGCGCTTACAGCTGAAGTTACCCTTTCAAAAGCCCAATTTAGCCTCATGAGATATTTCCCTCCAGTCATTCACTTTTCAAAACCTTTTGCAAGTTTAAGATTGCAGTAAAGCTGACTCTTATAACCTGTTTCAGTAAATCTCTCCTTCGTCCAGTCTCATTCTTTGGAGACGTTAGGTGTTTTATCAACTTCCTGAACACTTTATTGAGAAATAAAAATATATTTTTGCAATGTATGGACAGTGGACTTCATAATGCAATACATCCTTGTGATAAACAACTGCTCCAGTAGATCACCTGACTGATGAGGACCTTACTCACTCATAACAGCTTATCTAGTTCATCTGTACTGCAGTTATTGCTAAATAACTGATACTAGGGAATTGAACACAATTTCTGCTATGAAACAGTTTTAAACACAGCTTTATTGTCTTAAAAAAATCCTTTGTGCAAGTGGGCTGAATGTGTTTCCTATGCTGACATCATCAATGTGACATTTTGAAACACCAAACACTTGGTAAGTTTCACTTAAGAAAAACTAATTTATCAATTTGAAGTCTCTCTTTCTTATGACACTCCACTAACCAGTCCATGGCTGCTAGCTCTCAAAATTCTCATCTTGCAGCATTAGGCATTTCTCTTAAGTCTGGTTCACACAGTTATAAAAACCCTCTGGGAACTCTAGTTTTTTTTTTTTTAATATCCCTCTAATCCTTGCAGAGAAGACTGGAAACATGAACCCTAAAGACTCAAAAACTAGATTGGAATTAAAGAGAAACCTATTTCATTTTCCTCCTAGGACCTGACAAAGGATTTTTGAATGTTTGGAGCTGGCATTATTTCTGGCAGCTAAGCAGGAGTGTTGCAGTTCCCTTAGCCAGGCACTTGATAAGTCCTGTACTGCTGCTGTGTTTATTGCTGTAAGCATAGGGCTTTAAAAAGATCTTCAAATCTAGTCCTCTTATACCCTAGCTTTTATCATTTAGCACCATGTCTAAAGCCACTTCTCCTATTCTGGGACTTTAGCTCCCACCATTCACGCTATTAAGATGCTCCAAAGTTGCAAATCTCCAACAATCACATCTGTCCTTGGTCACATAAACTATTCATGGGTGATATCCTGACACTTGCTCTGGGACAGTGCTAGCTGTGGGTTTAAAGATCCTCTTTCCTCAATGCGTGCAGGGAAACAAATAACATTTACTTTTTTTTTTTTTTAATATAGCAGAAGGCAAGCATGTCCTCTTCCCCCATGTTCAACTTTCCCCTTCCATTATCCTTTATGCTTAGACTAAGGAAGACTCTCCATAAAACTAGGATCTCCCTTTCCCTGATCAGAATAACTCTCTGCAGCCATCTCCACCTGAACTTACAAGAGCAGCAATTAAAGCAGCTTCCTGAATTCTAGGCAGCAACACATCACTTTTGTAATTCCATATCCCTAAAAATCAGGAAATTCAGGCATCACCAGTTCATTTGCTGACATACTTGTAAACAATACAGAAATCAATTTTTGATTTGTTTAATCACAATTCATTAGGTACAGCAATTAAATAACTGGAAAGGAACAGCAAGAATCCTCAGCTATCATAATTCATTCCACTTATGCTAAATGGTGATTCAGCCAGTAAACAAACCACCAATTAAAAACAATAAAGTGTCATTTAAATATTTATGACCTATGATATACAGACAAAGCCAAGTTCCATCATCAACAGAAACAGATTGTCATTTTTCCACAGGAAATCACATGGGAAAGCAACTCAGAGAGCTCACTCAGAGACGTGACAAAATACACCTGCAAAGGATATTACAGATACAGTTCCCAGAAAAAAATATCAAAGTATCTCCCTCTAGAAAATCCTGTTCAGTAGACAGAGTTTTCACTGGAAATGAATCCGTTTAGTCACCATTCTTATTGTTCAGAAATTGCAGAGCCACTGAATAGCATCCTGATATCCTGTTTGAGTACTTTCAAACAAGCATCACAAATGAAAAGATGGAAAATTTAACAACTCTAAATATTATAGAAGCAACTTTCAAGTTTCACATTTCCCCTAAATTTTAAGTAAGAATCAAACTTGACACTAAGGAGTGAGGTGGCGGTTTTGGATTCTGAGACCTTTTAAACCAATGAGGTCTACCATTCAGAGACTGTTCTTGAACTATGCTGATATTGCCCAAGTCTCCTCAATCCTGCTAATATTTTAACTGGGCTAATGTTCTAACTGAGCTAGAAAGATAAATATTTTTCAGGAAATAAGAAGCATAATAAGGGCAAACTCAAAACAAGTACAGCAGAACCTTCAACTGCAGTATGACTGTAACCTAATACTGATCAACCTAAATGCCTTGGCTTCTGAAGATGCTTAAGATTCTCCTGCAAATTTGTCTTGATCCAGCATGAGAGTTATGGGACAGATACCATTTGCATTTTATTTAGTTTTTCACTGCATACTTGTGGTCCAACCTTACATTCCTCATACTGCAAAAATTTCCATAGACAATTGGAGTGTGTGAAGAACAGCAGCAAGCCCATGTCTACCCTTGACTTTGCTCAGCTTCATAAATGCTAATGGCCAAAAAATTTATGCAGCTGATCACCTGTGGATTAACCACATACAAAGTGTCAACATTTGTAAGACATACTCTTTCAACACCAGAAACAAAATTTAACAGGTTGGTCCAGCCTGCCTCAGCACAGACCAACAGAGTTTGTGCACAACTCCCTGAGCAGGTACGACACAACATTGCTATTGTTGGGCCAAGCATATATGGAAGCACACACTTATATAAAATATATACGGGCACCTTGTCACTTTCTCTCACATTACCCCCTCCATGAAGCAGCACTATAATAGACACTGTTATGTGGATGCACAAACCAATACTCTGCTTTTTTTCCTGGGGGTAAAAAAAAAAAAAAGATATCTCTAATTTAGTTTACATTTACTGGAAGCCTTTTTTATTCAGCTTTTAGTGAGAACATTACTGCATGCCAAACTCTAGGCAGTGTCTACCACATTTATATGAGAACAAATGAAAATAAGAGACTTCACAGAGTCCAAACCCAAGAAGAGGCAGGCCACAAGTTCTTTGTCATGGTTTTCTAAAGGCATTTCAGACTGTTATAACAAAGATGGTCAAGGGCTCCTGTAAACGTGCGCTGAACATCTTCTCAGTTCTACTAAGTCCACCAATAACTTCTGTACCAGGAAGAGGCTTCCAAAACTGCCTTTTGAGTTATGCTGTAAATCCAAAGGACAGAGCCCATACCTACTTACACTTGCAACGTTACGTGAGCTTCTGGACTTAAGGCTACACAGAAAGAACAAAACACAGCTCTTGAGGACACATTACCCAGATGATCAGAAGGAATCCTGAACAGGAGAGAAACTAGCCACCTGCATTTACCAGATACAAACATCGATAATATTTAATAGTGTCATTCTAAATGACCTTAATTCTTCTTCCAACGTCTGAAAGCTTAGACTGTAAACAGTAATTTAGGACCGTTTAATCTTTTCTGCTGTTGACTTTCCCAATCCAGACAGATGGATCAGAGAATCACAAAGCTAGATTACTTTCCTTTTTCAGTCAATCATCCGATTCCTTTAATGAATATGCTTATTTCAGGGTATGCACAAATAATAGGGGGAAGATCTAACAGGGAACCTCAAATTGTGCAATCATTTAACTTCTTTCTAATAAAAAACATGAACAAGGAAGAACATCAGCTGATTTTTCTTATCCAATTCAGACTAACGTACTGCAGTACAGGGAAAGAAAAACATTGCAATTTCCTCATTGTCCACAAAAACCATAGTGGTCCTGCTTACAGAAAACGGGATAGAAATTTAATCAAAGAAAGCCATATGGAATAGCTATATTCTATACTGTGGTTACAAATTATATTCCGAATTAATTCTTGTGCAAGAGAAATAGTTGGGAACAAATAAACCAGTGTCCTAAAGTCTGTTGGAGAAAGAACTCATTTGGGAACTACAGCTGTTGTGCTTTAGAGATTTGGATTAAAATCCATCATTATCTTTCAGTTAATACTCTTTCACTGACCAATCAGCAGTCATACAGTGTTTACCAGCCTGGTCACTTAACCCACTTGAATGGCATTTGTGCTATAATTTGTACTTCAATACAATCAGATTACTTCTAATCTAAATGATTCGTATCCTTTATGGGACAGATAAACACTAATCCCAAGGTTCCTAAAACATTGTAAGCCTAAACACTGCTAGTACAGCATTCAATGTCTGCAGTTTAAATGGAAGTATTTCATTCAAACTGGGAAATATTTCATCACACAGACCTTGCCTTTTAGATGCTTGTTCTAACTTTTTTTTTTATGTAGACAAGATTCATCAGCAGAAAACCACACCACTCAGATATATAAAACTACTGGCTAATAATCATACTGATACGTAGATACTACTTTTTAATCAAATTATTTCACAGGACATAATACTTAAAGTATACTAAGCAACGAGGAACATTTTAGAACTTTATGTTGAGCAAGGTATTATACGTGGCAATTGCCCACAGTCCCTAGCTCATGATTTAAAACACCCTCCTCTCTGGAACGATTTTTCTAGGATTCAGCAGTTAAAATGTCCTCTATCATTTGTGTTCTTCAGTTAATCTTGGGTGACACTTGAAAGAAATTGCACTGCAACACCAGTCCAACATCCAATTACATTTGCCAGTAATATGCTTAGGCTCTGATCTCACACAGGTGGATCAGTGACCATGTGACAAACTCCCTCAGAAAGGAGGGACCCACAGACACAAGTAATCTGCATGACTGGAGCCAAGTACATCAGTGTGTCTGTACCTTGACAAACACTGATGTTGGAAAGAAGAATCCCACAGTTCAGTAATAACCAGTTGGTAAGAGCAGGTACACAAACATCTAACAACATAGAAGTATTGTCTGTGTAACCCTGTGTATTGTATTCACATACATAAAAAGTGATATTTTTTACCTAGAAAAACGGATAACTAACATTGCAATTTCCTACAAAACATCACCTTCAAAAATATAATTGATTGTATGTCGAGTTAAGTAGAGAGAAGTATACTTGAGAATTGGATAAATCATTCTTAAAGAAAAATACAGATGCTGGAAGATGTTAGCAGTATGATAGCTTGTGCCTTACGTAAAACTAAATATGTTTACTTACAATACATTAGCACAAGTGCCTATATTTCATACCAGCAGAGCCTCCTTCCTAGTTGCTGGACTAAACCAGAAAGAGAAAGTCCTTTTTTTTTTTTTTTTTTTTTTTCCCCCCAGTGTCCCACTCACACACAGAGCAGCTCTCAGCAGTGACCTTAGCCTACCTTGTAGTGACATGTGAATGAACACCCACACAGGGAACTAGGAACCACCACTGCCAAAACTTTACACTCAAGAAGCAAGCCTGATACATTAACCCTTTAAAAAGCCCCCATATAGATTTAAAAGGAGTGATGCAGATCATCTAGTTCAGCAAGACAGATCACAAGAGAGATTGCACTGCAAAACTTGCCATTCTAACAGCAAGCACGTGTAGGGTTACTTTGTGAATGGCACATACACTCCTTACCCTGGGCACAGCAGACCTCCGGAAAAGCCCAGCAGAAATCACAGCTTGTTGGAGATATTCCAGGAGAAGTAACAAACTTCAAAAGTGCTGGAAAAGCCTCTATAAGTCCATATTCATTTTTTGGACTCATCACAATCATTAAATCTAGTAAAAATTCAGAATTAACCATTCTGATTTTACAGTATTGGACTTAAAAAAAAAAAAAATCAAACTCACTGTATCAAAGATGCTGTAAAAACAAATATTCCAAAATTGACATAATTAGGGAAACTTCAGGCCTAAGAGTAACATAACACACAATAACCGCTTTGCACACAAAATATACTATAGTAGACAAAGAAGCCATTTGGGGATGGGAAATAAATAAGTAATAGCTTATTCAAAACCCCTAAGCTAACAAAAATTGTTCGCCTGTAGAGCTTTTCCTCCCTACCACTGGAACGCTAATTGTCTCATATTAAGAAAAAGTTAGACCTAGATTAAGAATATATGGAATAGCAGCATTAAAGGAAGTTTGAGCAAGAAAGATCACATGTATTTCTCTTCTTACCTACTACGTTTGTGTTTTATGGACGAGCCACATTCCCTCCTCGCTCCAATGAATCAGGTATGTGACAAGGAAGCAAACAAGCATAAGTCACAGGAGCATGGGCTTTTATGTCCTTGCCATAATAAATGAGAAGATGCTTACAGCTGCTTTCTTCTCCTCCCATCACACTAGTCACCTAGCTAGAGAAAGCATTAAACAATTGGAGGTGTGAACCCAGTCTAGATTTCCACCCCATTAAGTCATACATCATTTTTACCTAGGAGTCACAGAGCTATAAATCACATGAGACAGAATGAGAACTAATTAACAGGTCACCTAGGCACATAATTCTGCATTGTTGCACATCAGAGAGCTTTAAAATTGGCCATATTTTCTGTAAAACATTCTCAAATATTGAAAGACATTTCAAGCTGATAGTGTTCCCCCCCCAAGAAATGGACATTACTTTATGAAAAACATCAATAGTTAAATTTCTTAGCATAGAAGCCCCATGAAACTAAGCCTTTCATTTCTTTTTTTTAATAACACTGAACTCTGCCTTGCACGCTTGTTGAGGTGCAGCTTTGTTTACAGCCTTTGAGCGTAGTCAATTTTTTCCTATAAGACCAAGCTGCTATGCTTTTTAAGACAGAAATACACAAGCCAAGACATCTATACATACACTAATGCAAAGCATTAATCAAACGCACCTAAATCCAACGGTTAACTTTACCAGTGAACCTTTCAGAATATTTACAGGATTCCTTTGCCAGCAAGCTATGGTTTCCTCAGAAAAACAATTTCCTTGGACCAGATTTCTCATTCAATGCAATTACTTGGTACAACATTTTCTTTGAAGGTTAGAGGTAAATCTGTTGCAGACATATTAACTGAAATAAAAGAAGATTACAGCCCTTTTAAGCATACATAATATTACTGTAGTACCTAGAGCCTCTGTTAGGGAGAAAGAAACTTATTATTCCATGGTCACATAAAATTAGAGCATGATGATCCTCTAAATCAAAAAGCATTTTCTCAAAGGGATTTTTATGTAGGTACAGATATGTTTTATTTTTATTCCTTCTCAGTTTTCTTCTTAATGATGTAATGATTGGAGCTAGAAAAGAAACTCATTTAGGAGTTTTTTAAAATAAATACATTCATCAATCACAATAATGCCTTCCTGCAAGGCATATGCAAGTGCTTATATAGCAGACTTAAAACTTGTTTTCATAAATATCAATCCTTAAAATAAGGAAGATCAAATGTTCTTCCATCCTGAAGCATACACAGGTTTCACAACTACATCTTAAAAATAAAGGGCTTTTTTTTTTTAATTATTATTCTGCTGAATTTAAGAAAAGGGTATGGAAAATGTTTTAAAAATAGTTTTAATTCAGGCTTGAGTGAATGGAAGAGGGGCTCAAAGACATTTATTAAAGACATGGCAAGCATCCATCAGAGGATTCATATTTTACTCAGATATTCCAGTGAGTCTGTGCCCACTCCAATTTTTAGAGATAGGCTGCAATGAGGAAGAGGGACGTGGTCAAATGCTAAGGGCAGGCAAGGCATTGCAGGGGCAGGAAATTAGAAAAGTCAAGAAGTGCCGCTACCTGAAGGAAAGGGCAGAGCCCATGGCATCAGGTTGCCTGATGGGAGGACAAGAGACATGCCAGGGTCGGGAGCAGTGGCAACAAGTGACAGCTTTGCAGCCTGCAAAGCCCCACTTGCTCTGCACGCTCCTTTGATTCCACTGAAGTGCAAGCTGAAACGATCAGTTTAAACAGCAACAAGGTAATCTTTTGGTTCAATGCCGGTAACTTCAAACTTACAGAAATTTGAAAGTATATTTGTTTGTTACAGTAAGTCATCAACATGAAAATAATTTGAGGGTTCTTACAATCTGCCAAGAAGAGGAAGCATGACAAGAGCAACATAAAAATAGGTGACAGCTGTGGATTCAGCACTTAGAATAGTTGAACATATATTATCGAAAGCATTCAAAAACTTGGATGCAGCATCACATAGAAAGTGATCTCCAGCTCTGCAAAAACAGTCACTCCATACAAAACCATGTTAATATTACAAACGTATTTATACAGCAGCAGTGCATGAAAGCAAATCTGCCATGACCCCCAATGCTCAGCATGAAATAAGCTGTTGACTCCAAACTCCTCTTTACAGATCCTACAGTTATCATAACCACATGGTAAAATAAGCCTCTGCATGCAGCTCTGCAGCCACTTCCCACTCAGAGATTACAAACCCCATGCGCTCCTCTCGGCCACAGACTCCTTGCTGCCCTCTGTGTCGTGTCATCTGGTGCTTAAAACAAGCACGGGCATTTTTTTTTTAAAACGTTCTCTAAATCAGATTAGGATAAAGCTCTTCCTCTGAACAAGGGGGAAGTTTTCTTGTCCCTGTCAAGACATAAATGCCCCCATGAATTGTAAAGAAAGAAATTCAAATCCTTTCTCACAAAACTACTGCACAGAAACTTGATCAATATTCTTATTTACAGTTGGGAAAAAAAAAGGTGAAAAGCACTTGAGAGCTAGAAATAACATAAGAGACTCACAGGGTTCCTCTGAGGGCAAAGGTTTTTCATGCTTTTGTGCTACAAAAAATAAACCTCCACTAAGTCACATGCAGAAATTTTGGCAAATGTGAACTGAAAGGGTTAAAAGAAGTATTACAGCATTCCTGCTTTGCATGCCTCACTTTTCCTCCCAGTCCTATGTGACTTAGGAAATAAACTGTAATTAAAAAGGAGTTGGGAGCCATCACATTTACAGAGTTAACATATATTATTACAACAGCGTTGGCAATATAATCAAATTATGACATTAGTTCTGTCAGTGTTTGTTGTTTCTGATCATCAGCACAACTGTCTTTGATGTTTGCTGAAGTTCCTAAAGCTCCATTTTCTGGTTTCTTAAGCTATTTTTGCACTACAGTTGGCTTGCAGAGGCTAACCCACATGTTGAGAAGAGACAGCAGAATTTGATTTGAAATGCTTCCTCAAATCTGGTTGAAAGAAAAAGAAATTGCCAGTGGGGGTGGCTGTTGTTTAGCCTTCCAAGAATATCACTTTCTCAAAAGAATCTGCCACCTGCCTGCAGTGAAGAGGTCCCACATACAGAGGCATCAGACTTGCTCCAGCCAGACCAGTAAAGCTACAGTAGTCTCAGGTACTTCTATGAGAAGAGATTTCTACCTAAAAAAAGAGTCATACATTTCCAAAAGCATTAATTTGGAGCAGCTGAATACATTATAGAACAAGACAACAACACCAAACATCCCTACTCATACTAAAGCAATTCATATTCTTCTGTATTACCTATAGGACTGGGAGGGTCATCATTCCACTTCAGCTGCCTCAAACCTTCTATCTATATGATTCTACTGCTTCTGAAAGGAACATACTGTCTAAAAGAACATGCTAAAGTTTTTTCAGAATAGGATCTGGTCACATCTGAGCAAATACCAGTTAAAAAAAAAAAAAATGAACAGACAAAGCTCATCAAGCCTCACCTCTAGTGCTCTAATACAGTACTACGAAGTTGATTTCTCCCTTGCTTCAGCCATAACCTCCAGAAGCTATGCTCTGTATCTAAACATTTGGAAAGTGCTTATGAATGACGCAAAACTTACCAAAATTATACCTTAGAATTGAATTTAGGGGTTTTATAGTTCACTTTTTTAAACCAAAATAAATATATATTCATAAAAAATAGTAAGCTCTTTAAAGTTACAACATCATATTTCCTCTTCCTCTCACAAACTGGAGAGGAATCAAGACGCCCAAAGTTGTAGAAAACATTACCCCTTGAAAAAAATCACACTCTGGTGTAGAAGATGGAGGGAAAAAATAAATAAAGAAAGAAAAACAAAAGCTAGGGACCACAAGAGAAGAGATTTTCTCAATACTGCAATGCAGAATCTGTAGCAGGACCTCTGCCACAGAGCTGCTAGCAATGCTAAGCAAGTCAGTGAAATCCAGCCTTCCTCCATCACTAATTGTGCATGCCTTTCCTGGGATCCCAGCTTGATAACGGAGCTCTAGTTTACAGACATGCTGAACACTCATACTATAATGCAAGGCAATACAAGCACTGCCACAAACATGCACTGCATCACCCTGAGCATTGATGTACCAGCTCCCACAACTCCCCAGCTGATCATCTGACACTGCTGCTGACCTCTGTGTTAAGTTCCCCATCTACTCAGGGTGAAGGCCCCCCGTTCTCCTCACAGAAGCACCACAAATGTTTTTTTTGTTTGTTTGTTTGTTTTTTAATATCACTAATCCAGCATTACTTATCCTTCTAACAAAGCCTGGTGGAAGTCCCACAGAAAGAAAGCAAAAATGAGTCATGATTGTATGCAGCAACAGGCACACAGACAACATTTCTCATGCTTCCTAATTTTCAAATAGTTAACTTTACAAGTTCTATGTTGCACCATTGATGTCTACAATAAAGATACACTTGTTTTGCTGATTAGCAAGGAAGCAGGTGAAGCATCAGAAGGCGTTGACAATGCAGAGGCCCCCAGCCACAGCAACATGCAGCTCTGGGACAGAGTGCCCCCTCGCTGCAGAAAAGACTGCAGGAACAGACAAAACCAGAATCTTCACCTGTAAAGCTTTGACACTGATTTATAAGGGGTTTTCTTAATTTGTAACATGTATTAAATAACTTCATTTTAAAAGAAAGATGATGTGCGTGTAGGCACTTACACACATTTGCAATTCCAAGTCAAAGGTTCGCCATCCAATTATTAGCTGGTGGCCAAAGGAAGAAAGATTAAGCAATTTTTTTTTTTTTTGCCATATGCAGTCATGCAAAGATAGAGACTAGGTACTCTTCTGCTGGCTTGTATTAGCATTTCCATTATAAAATCCCATTAGGAGGTTCTAATACTTTCTTTGGAAGCCTTGCTGACCAAGGCAGAGTACAGGCAGTTTGAGAGCATTTACTTTACATCCTAACCAAACTCATCTTCTCAGGAATAAGTCCTGGTAATGAATCTCTATGCTCAAAGTTATTTTCTTTCCCTGACTTGGAAAAATAAACTCATTTTCAAACCTCATAGTTGCGATAGAAACAAATAAACACTGAAAAAGCAAGCCAAGTTGCATAAAAATCACATTATAGTTTTAGGATCAATGGTATGACAAACAGCATTAACACGGTGTGCTTCAAAATGAGGGGGGAGGAAAAAGCTAATTAATCTTTGAAGTTGTATCAAATTGTAGTAGGACTATAGTAGACTATCAGATCTCTTTATTCAAATGGGATGCCCAAAGCCCTCTCATTCTGGCATCTCTGCAGCAAATAGACAGATCTCCAATAGGAAACTAAGAGTGATGAAATACTGTCCAATATACTCCAGAATCAGAGCACTTTACCAATACAACAACCCATCACCTGTCATCAAGCAAAACAGCCTGGAAAAGGCCTGGAGAATCACGAACCAAGAGATGCAATTATGCATATCCTGCATTCTGCCACAGAAGAAAGTGCATTTGTCAGTTTGTAAATTGAAACCTACTTATGCCGTCTCTGTTTGAGACTGACTTGCAACATTTTAAAACCTATAAAATGGATCCTAAACAAAGAAAGCTATGTAAATGAAAAGGTGAACATAAGGCAAAAAGGACTTTAGGTGTCTAAATAAGTACAGGCAGAAGCCAAAAAACCCCCCCTTTTTTTTTTTTTTTTTGCTACCTCTCCCCCTTAATTCCCACACTGTAGATGTTTAAAGCTAAAAAACCTTGTTGCCAATAAACAAAGTGATATAGGGTAATCACAAGGAATTAAGCATTTTTTATGTTCCCATAACAGCCTAACATTGATGATTGTTTGGGTATGAGTATAACGTAAACAGTGCAGTTTAACTAGATGTGCATTAGCACCACCTGTCCTTAAAAGATCTGCCTGGCAATGCAACCGCAGCAAAATAGTAAGGTGCCAATATCGGTAAGAAAAGGATTGGAACTGCACTGATACAGTTAGATTGGTTTGCAAGGCTTCTATTTTTACAAGCCTTGGCAGCTCAGGTTCTCTAATAAATTTTTAACACGTCAATTAATATGTTTATAGAAAGCAATGTCAGCATTAGCTCATATGTGAGAAAAATCACAGTTGCATGTAGAATGCATAGCATACATGTGAAGATTCTACACTTCACAATGTAGAAACATTCAAAAGAATTACTGTGGAAAATCTGATGAGAACACTCATCTGTAAAGGAAACAATAAAGCTACGGAGGTTAACGGGCATGAATTATCACTCATGGAAATACATCAGCTTATCTTCAACAAATGAGGTGAATTGCAAAAGAAAAAAGGTTGGGTTTTTTTAGTGGTTTTGGAAGGATTGGAAGAGGCACAGTAAGACCCTGACCTCCTGTCATTAAAAACACATTATACTGAAATAAAACACTCGGTGCTTTGTTATCCTGTAGTTTACCAACATGCCACTGATGCCAAGAATTGTACTGGAACACCAGATACTGTTTTTCAGCACTTTCTCCAACAAGGTAGAACGCAGTCAAATGACTGCACTGCACATTTTGGCCTTAATTCCCTGACTCGCTCTGTGCATTGCATAAAATCAGAAAACAGATTATTTTATGAAAAACATTAATTAAAATCTTTACAACAGAACTTTTCAAAGCTTTTAAAAGAAAGCATCTAAAAACATTTTGCTTTAAAAACATTTTCATTTGTTAATAAAATACAAAAGCAAAGTTCCCATAGAAAGATTAAGTGCACTCTCCAGAGCTGCAGTACAAAGAGGAGTTTCATCCCTGAAGAGAATCTGTGCATTTTACACTTGTGAGCAAAACTGCAATAGAAAATAGCCCTTTGACTAATTCCTGCAGTGTGGAGCTGTAGAGCTAGGCAAGCAGAGCTCCTGGGGCAAATCCACCAACCTATGCAGCAAGTGGGATGTTAGGATCACACAGGAGAGTGAAGTTCCTGTAATTCCTTCATCTTGCTATGCATTCACCAACCTGAGGAAACAAGATGCCTGTGTGGTCTGGACATCTGGGTAAATTTCCCTTAAAGCTACTGGGATATTGTAGCATTTAGGCACCTGCCTCTGCCTTCATTGTGTCAGAGGCAATACAGGCTCACATCTGCGAAGAGCTTCCCGTTTGTACCATGACAGCTGACAGACATTAAGTACTACCAATTTCTGAATGAAAATAAAATATTTCCATTCTGTAACTTTTGATCTGCTACAAGTTCACACTGCAGGAACGCTGATGTTTTTAAAACAAGCAGATAACAGAACTTCAGAATGCAAACTATCCAAACAGTGATCATCTTTTCTTCCTATTAACTATAAATGATTTAAGCTTTGCAGCATATCTCAGCACACTAGAACAAACACTGCACTCAACTTTTGTTACAGCCCAGCACAGTCTGACAGACGTTTCAAGGTTTGAGACAACCACTGCTGTTCCATATGTTCGTTTTTAAATCAACACTACTGTCTCATCTCATAGATTTTCAAACTCATAGAGCAAATACTCTCGAACCACGGTCCCTTGTGATAACCTGAAGAGCAAGGACAGCAGTGACACTTCAGCATCTGTTAGGTTTTATGCAGCAGCCCTCATTGCTGTTTGAAATCTAAGGACTTCCCAGCTAATTAGCTAACAAGCCCACACTCCTCCCAGAGATTATCATCTTCTGCAAGGCTTTTTCCTGCTCTTATGCCATGTTATCCCTGAAAAAACGTAGTCAAGTAGGATGACATCCTCTCAGTTAAACCTTCACTGAAGAACTCCAAGAGGGGAACAAGATGGGAATAGCTAAGAGCAGTTGCTTAGGAGAAGCTGAGCTGGTGTGATACAGCCATTGCCTCTGGCAGCAGAGCCCAGCACAGAACAGAGCGGCTGGAACAGCTTCAGCCACAGTATAAGGAGGTGAGACCACAAAATCTCCTGATACTGCCTCAGTTTAGTTAACACTTCTGAGTTTAAGCAAGTATCCTTCATATTACTCATCAGAGAAAAGCACAGGAACTTGGTACCTTTATGAAGATATCACTTAAGAAGATTGTTTCCTTCCTAATTTCTTATCACTTTATGGATTATTTAAGCAAATAATAGAAAAAAGTTTGCGTGACTAATTTCACAATTCCATTTCATGTCTGCCTGACAGCAATCACACCAAGCCCTGCTCACTGTAGAAGGCACGAGTTACAGAAAAACCATGCAAGGATCCTAAACACCAGAAGGCTTCAGAATGAGTTTGCAGCCACGGAAGAACACCTTAGCACTCAAAAAGCAGAAAAAGAACAAACCACCTCCCTCGCTCCTCCCTCAAAGCGGCGCACTGACCTGGTGAGTTGAAGAGAACAACAAGAGGGCTCATTTGGGAAAGGAGAAGCCGCAGAACCCAGGCAAACCCTCCCAGAGCCGGCTGAGCTCTGCGCACAGGCAGCGCTCTCTCCTCGCCGGTCCCCGCGCAGCGGGCAGGCCGGCCGGCCGGTGGGGGCTGCCGCCCGCCGAGGCACACGGCGCTGCCCCGCACAGCAGAGCGCACACCCCGCGCGCCAGCCGCCCTCAGGTCCCTGCTCGCACCGTGAGCACAGTGACATGGCCCTACCGGCCTTGTAGTGCAGTTCCTGCACTGCTGTGTCGTGTTGCATTCACGCATGAAAACGTGCGGGTTCTAAACAGTAAGAGGGCGGGTTTTACGCCTCGCCTCCTTGCGCAAGACTGATGCGGCAGCAAAGAGGATGCAAACAAAACTATTTCTGTTACCTTTTTCCCAGTAAGCAGCAGCTTGCTGCAGTTAGACGCTCACTTTTAAGATTTATTTCAACTTTGCAGCCTCCCCACGCCGCTCGAGCTCAAAGCGAAGACCTCGTGCCCACACCGAGCCCCGCGGGGCGGCCAGCCCGCAGCACGCCCCCGTGGGCAGGAAAGTTCTGCCGCTTCCCCGGCACGAGGGCGCTCGCGGCTGTGCGCGCGCCCACCAGCACCGCGGGGCTCGCGACGGAGACACCTGTGATGCCGAGCGCCTGCACCGGTCGCTAGCTCACCGGGACTGCTCCTTGACAGAGGTCAGTTCCGCCTTCGCTAAAGAAATCCTCCTGTCCCAAAGCCCGGGCGATGCCCGCTGAACTATGCGAGCGAGGATAGCGGATCTCCGTCCCGCCCCGGGCACGGCACAGCCCGCACCCCGAGACGCGGAACCGCCACACGCTCAGCGCTGACCTACTTAGCGGAGCGCCTCGTGCTCACCCCACTCAGACTCGTGGTTGCGGGAGACGCCGCGGAGGAGCGGGGAAGCCCGGCCCGCTGCCGCTCCTCACCTGCGCTCCGCCCGCCGCAGCCCCATCCCCATCCCCATCCCCATCCCTCCGTGACATTGAGCAAGGTCCCCGCCGTGCCCGCCCTTACCTCGGCCGCCGACGTGAGGCGAGCGGCGCGGTGCCGGCGGGCACGGCAGTCCGGCTCTTCCCGGGAGGAGGAGGCGCGTCCCAACTCCGCCGGACCCCGGCGGTTCTCCCGCTGCCACCGCCCCAGCGCATGCGTCCGGCGGCCCGCCCCGCCTCAGCCGCTCAGGTGCGAGCAGACCAAAGGGTGGGGGAATCTCCGATGCTTAATTCCTCTACTAAACAAAAACAAAAACAAAAAACATTGAGTGCGGGTTGGAGAAAGCCTGCTTGCTGGGTCTTTTCTCAGCTTTTGGAGAACACTTAATACCGTTCCAAATTGCCTCATACCTTGTTTGTGCTCCTGTGTTCAATGGGCTCTTTCATAATTCAAGAATTTTTCAGAGTTTGAAATAACCGTCCTGTTACATGAAATCTGAAGTAAATAGCCCTTCCTCTGGTCCGTTACCTCTCACGAACTCCTTGCAGAGCAGAGATCTGAACTCTAATCAGCAACAGCTGGTGGCCTTGAAACATTTTCTGATGCGTCCTACAGTGAGAAAGGGAAGCTGAGAACGGGACACGCTTCTTTTGTTTGTGTGTTTGCCCAGAAATTCTGAGTTTGCCTGAGTCCCTCGTGGAAGGATGGATGACGTAGTGGGAAGAACCCAGCACTCAAAGTGGTCACACTGGGACACTGGTGGAGGAGCTGCTAGCGTACCCCTCCCCTGCAGTAATTTGGCTCAGGGAAATGATGGAGGCTGGCCAGTGTGGGTAAGTCAGACACAAACAGATTATCCATTAAGGATGATCCACCAAAGGAACATCCTGTATGACTGCACACTAGCAGTATCCAACGTGTTAATATTTGTTTATCTTTTAGTTCATTCCAAGACAAACTTGATGTAATCTAGAGTAATGGTCTCCAAAATTCAATCGAAATCTCCAAACCTATCAGGCTTAAAAAAATCAGAATTTTTCTCTTCATATCCAGCTGTTAAGTCCTATTGTAACAAACAAGGAATATTATGTTCATGAAATATTATTTTTCTATGTAAGCAGTGGTTGTGGTTGCCATAGAGATGTTATTCAATCTCAAATTGGAAGGTGGTCTACAATGGCCATGCATCATACTTGCTGTTAAGATGAAAATGTTTAAGAACCTGTGTGAATACCGGAACATTCTTCAGAGCAAATGCATTTCCATTTAGCAGACTTATGATTTTTTTTAAATGACATTTCAGTGAATGGTAACCATCAGCCTCCTACAGGGAGATGTAGTGGTAGACAGATAATTGTATATGACTTGAAACAGTTTATGTGAAAGTGTATCTTGGCTCTGCCTTTGAACTATTCTTGTCAGAAACACCAATGTTTAACCCATAATTGTAAGGACCTTTATAAAATATTTCATCTAAGCCTTCCACTGTGCAACCCATTGCTCTTTACTNTACATCAATTACTGAGAATAGGTTGACCTGAACTTGTCACAGAGAGGACTAGATTCGTGCAGAATGGTGAATGTAAGCAAACCTCTGAGGGATGCCTGCAACCCAAAATCAGTGGGGAAATCCCAAGAGCTGGGAAGCATTTCCTGTCAAACTGAACAATTATATTAAATATTAAATAACAGTATTAAAGGCCAACACCATTCTGAATCAGATTATGGGGACAAGTCACCACTGGGAGACTTAGAGCCACCCTCATAGACATGATTTACCCTGCAAGAGATATAAGGCAAGAAGTTTTCTATTTTCTCCAGAAAAAACAAGGCAACTGGTGAGCTCAAAACACTGATCTATTTTACATATGTCAAAGGCCTATTTATTACGAGAAAGCCTTCCCTTACTTGAACATTGCACTTTTTATGAGAATTAAGGCTCAAGAAATTTTATTCTCATTTGTTTAGAAGAAAAGCTGCATCCAACCACAACAGGGCATTTGAGATATGAATGTAGGCTTTATATTACTGGTGGTCTATGCAAAATATGAAATTAGTGTCCTAATGCTGCAGATGGAGATTTGCCCCTTTGGTCATCTCATAAGGCCAATATGAAAAGAACAATAAAGTGAAAGGAACAACAACCACAAGCAGAAATGCTTCCAAGGCACATTCCACAAATCTCCCCCTGCAGAAATACACTCAAGCATTTCCAATGCTCCTTTTCATCTGCCTCTTCCAATAACCTAATCAATGTTAGCCCTTGTGAGAAATGTTTCAATAAAAGAGGTTTCAGAAACTGGGAAACCATCTGTAAAACAGAGAAGCACAGGTAGAGTCAGGTCAGTATTTCCCCTCCATTAAGTACTAACTCTTCTTATAATGGGAAAAGTTTCTTAGTGATTACCTCAGCATGTCTTCTTTCCCAGGGTAATTGACCTCAACTCTCTAAACTCATTTTGTCTTGATTGTAACTGACTGTGGGCAGACTTGTATTTGCTTTGCACTCTATCCCTTCCAAGGCAGCAATAGCATTCTTGCCACATAGATTTGATGATAAACTTAATGGAGAAGTGTTTGCTTTTCACTTTAAGATTGTAGAATTGAGGTTGGAAAAGACCTCTAAGATCATCTAGTCCAACTCTCCACCTACTCCCGATGTTACCCATTAAACCATGTTCCTAGTGCCACACTGAATGTTTTTTGAACACCTCCAGGGATGGTGACTCAACCACCTCCATGGGCAGCCTGTTCCAATGCCTGACCACTCTTTTGGAGAATAAGTTTTTCCTAATATCCAATCTGAACCTCTCCTGGCGCAACTGGAGGCCATTCCCTCTAGTCTTTTTGCCAGTTACCTGGGAGAAGAATCTGATACCCACCTCGCCACAAGTTCCTTTCAGGTCACTGTAAAGTGTGATCAGGTCTCTCTCAAGTGTCCTCCAGACTGAACAATCCCAGTTTCTTCAGATGCACCCCATAAGACTCGTGGGCAGACCCCTCATCAACTTCACTGCCCTTCTCTGGGCACTCCCTGGGGCCTCTATGTCTTTCATGTAGTGAAAAAATTGATCTTTTTCTGAAGATTTCCCTCATTTCATTGGTCATCAAAACTGATGTTTAGTTGGAATTTTATAAAAACATAGGTGAAAATATGACTGCTGCATGGAAAATGTATGGTGAAGAAAGCCCCTCTTACTACTAAAGTATGGTCTGCAATACCTGAATCTATGTCCCTGGGAAGACCCCGCTGAATTCTCACAAAATTGCTTCAAAAGACAGAGCTTTTCCCACTGGCATGCAGGTCCTTCTTTACTTCCCAATTATTTGGTTTGCAGTGAAGTTCTTTTGAGTTGCTTCTTGATCAAGTATTTATTTATTTAAGATTTTTGGAACTTTATTGATTTTCTTATTCAATTGTAAAAAGCGCAGTTGTGTATATAGTGAGTTTAGGTTCCTCCAAGGGACACTGATGTTTTATAATGAGATATCTTATGTGCCTGTACATTGTCTAGCTTCCCTGCTACTGCCTCTGGGGATACAATCCCAGATTTAGTCACATCGCCATCTGCCTCCCCTATAAAAACAAATAAAACGGCTGCTTAGCCACCTTGCTACTTCCTCACCAATCTATTTTTATTTTTCAAGTAGGGTAATTATAAATTATGTTGTTCTTTTCTACCTTGCATTTAAATTTAATGGACCCCTTTGCTACCTGAGATGCTTTCTACGACTTGCTATTAACTCTTTGGTACTCTTTTTTTATTTTCCCCACCTACTTCCAAATGCTTTGTGTTTTACCAGTATGTTTAAGGGTCCCAGTTGTCCTCTTAGCTGCTCAAAGACATCCTCTTTTCCAGCTCGTGTCTGCTCCCTCTAAACTAGAGTGCTCAGTAGCTGATGAATTTAGCCTGGGGAAGGTGCCTCTAACTTATCTGCATTATTTAAAATTATGTGAGAAATTGCATATACGATTATACTTTACTCCATTAATTACCGTCAAACCATTCAATCATGCATAACTGTGCCATTTGTACTGTGTGACAGGTTGGTTAATTCCCGTGATATTGCTTTTATTTCCTGGTTGCATGTTGAGTAAAATTACACTGTTTTGACCATAAGGTTTTTGGCACAATGAATTGTTTGTTATCTGTCTACAGAGTGCCTAGAAAGTCACACCTGCGAGCTATCCTGGGGTTGGCTATGTGGTTGTGCACATTCAATATCAATAATAGATGACAAACCGTTGTCAGGATAGTCATAAATGCTTCTTCCCAAAGCATTACGGTTTCATTTACGTAGTCACAATATTTTTCAAAATAACTTGTGAACAAGTATTTGTGTTTTCTGCTAAGTTAAAAATAGTATAAAAATCACAAATCAGCATTAAGTATTTTGTTTTAATGAAATATTCACATCTGTAATTCATTACTTTCCCAGCCATGTTAAATCCTTTTGCAGTATGTGCTCCCTTTGAGAAATTGGAGCAGAAAAAAACTGGTCTAAACAAAAACATATGACATCTTACCATAGCACTTTAAAAGCAGCTAAACCCTTCCTTTCAGTCACAATCTGTTCCTAGAATGAGGTCTCACTGATACATATAAAGACTATTCAGTGTTATCCTGTCCCTGGAGAATATCAGCTTCACAGATAACATGGAAGCCTATTCCTCTGCATAAGCAATTTACTGTGAATGCTGGAAACACTGGAGAGTTTGTAATTTGGAAAACAAATAACTCCAACAATATCCAGGAAAAATATATTCAAGAGTTTCAGATACTTCAAATTGTAATTCAGTTCAGGGAATAAGTTAACAGGCAGACAGGGAAGAACAACTAGGTAAAGAAAGTACATTAATAATATAGTACATTAGTAATATAGAACTTAAGATGCTGAAAACCAGCAGAGGGAACATCCAAAAACCTCCTGGTAAAGTATCCAGGTAGGCTAGCCAGATGGCATACTATTTGTTTTCACTACTTCATTTAACATGGAAACAAACCATTCTTCAGCTGAAAAACAAAACCAATTAGAATATTTATTTCCCTCAGTGTTCCTAAAGCAGCCTCCATTAAAAATCACCAGGGATTTACAGATAAGAGCTTTGCATTTTCTCTTTTGAAGTACAGGTGAAAGATCGGAGACACCTCCTGAGCTCCCATCTGTTTTTAAAAAGAACACTACTTGCGCAGCATATAAGTAGGAGATTAGGAACTGTGAGAAGAATAATAGAGGGAAAGGAACTTGAGTTAGTATGCTTCTCTTTGGTGTCGCTGGGTCACAACCAAGGAGGATATATCATGTATACTCATGTTCTGGAATTTTTTTTATTAATATAAGAATTATGCAATGAGCTATGGTTCTACGAAGAACTGAATGGAAAAGACCGTTCTTCAGCTAAAGTACAGTCTCATCTCTCAGAGATCTGCTGCTTCAAGGACAGACAACAAGCCAAGCACATATAGCATAACTTTGTCAATGTCCTCTGATGAAAAACTATGAGATACAAAACCCGCTGTAAGTGGTTTAGATCACATGGGAAACCAGCCATCTTCTATCTTGTGTTGTGGATTAAAAAAAAAGGTACCAAGGATAAAAGTAATCTTTAATTCTCTACGTAGCCAAAGCTTTCTTTGGAAGAGTTACTCTGGGATAAAATAACTGTGGTGGTGAACGACAGGCTCCTTATGTGCAGCAGCCTCATGACCATCTCTGAAAAACGAGAATACAAGAAAGCATTAGGAAAACGCCTTGCATCCCTGACTGCAAATATTTGAATTAATACTATTCAATATGAAATCTCAGTGTGCCAATCAGGACCAGAAATATGTAGCACTCCTCCTAATGAATCCTTGGGAAAAATTTCTCTAGTGACACAAACAGGATTTGGCTCTAATTGCAGTTCTGTCTGTACCTTGAACAAGCCTACTGGTGTCCTTTTGGCAGCATGTGATATTATTAACCAGTGATAGTACCTAACCTAACTGGTATAGCACACCATGAAAGTCAGTGTATGGAAAAAGACATATCTACCAGGAGCATTGTGCTGGTATTCTTACTACAGTATGGGAAACATCTGATGGGAAACCCATCAGATCTAATGATGCAAAGGTCCACATCAGAAGCTTGAACCAGTATTGCCTGTGTTACTGGACATTGTTTGCCACTATCTTGTGTCTGAAAAGTTGTATTTGAAAGCTGTTTTGTTAGTTGCTTTTTTCCACCCCCACCAACAAAGCGGGTGCACATTGAGACTTTTTTCTCATGTGGAAGTTTGTTTCTATATTAAAATGTTTCTTCACCTCCTCTCCATTCTGCTTTTCCTATCAATAGCTAACTTTTGGTAAAATACAATGAACTTAAATAGTTTCATCTATACAAAATGTGAATGGAGACCAGGACTAAGAACATCTAAAGGACAAGCTGCAACCATGCTTGGCTAACTTCAGCAGAAATATGGGAAATTGCATCAATGGAGTGGATGTTTCAGAGCCTCTGGATGAATCACACCGATCGATTGCAGGGCACAGTACTTGAGAACCTGCAAGAGAATGCTTGCGCTGTAAGAATGGCATGGAAGTGGCTAAAAAGGAGAGTTAGATAATTTGGATTTACTGTTTTCATAGGTTATCCACCTGCATACATGTATTTAATTGAATCTCAGGAAGTTACTTCTGTTTAACCAGTAGGAGGGATGGATATATTACGTGGACATAGAATTTTTGGAAATACACAGGGATTTCATGCAGGGTTCAGACTGTGTTATGTTATTTATTAAAGACTAATATTGCAATTGCTGAATTTTACAATAAAATAAATTCTGAAAACTTAAATGAGTTCCTCATTTTAAAAATTAATTTGAATACACAGCCTTGTAATTACATTGTATATTAAAAAATACAATGTATAATTAAATAGTTACCTATTAAAAATAGAACATAGACTTATAAAATCATACAACTACTTTACTTGCTGATAAGTTCCATAACAATTTTAAAATAATGAATCTTTCCTTAGAACGTCTGTATGGGTCCTGTACATTAAGACATTAGGAGGAGATTAACTCTGACAGAATAGAAATCCGAGCAACGTTTGGTTCTACATCTGATTTTCTCAGAGTTCCTAAACCAGCAGAGAAAATAGGGTTGTGAGGGTTTTCTTTGTGTTTTTTTTTCCCAGCACATTTTCTTTCATTCACTCACTCACTCATTCTGTAGAAAAAGACAGCAATAGATACAGTTTAATTATATGCTAAAAAATCAAAAGCTGCCTCCATATGATTACACAGTTCCAAAAAAGAGCAGTCACCAAAATAGCATCCACCAAACCAAATGACTTCGGCTGTAATCTCAAAGGAGCACACTGAACCTCGTGCACGTGGCACAATCTGCTCTACTTTGAGATCTCTTTTCTTTAAGAGGAAGGCTTCGTGTGTCCAAAAAAAACGTAGCTTCAGAACTGTGAGAAAAAAAAGCAGAATGGGCACTGAGCTTTTAGAAGGGAAGTGCTTGGACTGCAGCAGCAAAAAAGCCCCACCTGGTTTTGTACTGGGCCTCCCGAGCAGCACAGCGGCTGGAGCAGCGAGCGCTCAGGGACGCTTCCCATGAGCATAGCCTTCCCATCGCTGCCCCAGCCTAAGGGCTGAGCTATCCCATGGTCAGGGATCGCTGCAGGGCATGGCAGCCTGAGGGAATAGCACGTAGCATGTGCCAGGCACTGCGCTGCCTCGCAGCTAGCAAAAAACATCCTGGTGTTTCTATGCCATGAAGTCTCTGGGGCTGCAGAACAAATCTGTCTCCTGGGTGGTATGTAAGCCAGCAACAGGCTGTAAGGAACCGCAGTAGCAGTCCCAGGGGTAATGATGGGGCACAAGGATCTCTGGTGGCTTTTCAAGACCTATTACAGGTTTCAGAGGATCTGCAGATTTTGGTACCGGATTTACTGCTTGTGCTGGAAAGGGGGGAATAACTTTTCCCTGAGCTCCTGCCTTGCCTGTTTGGAGGAAGCTCCAAGGGAAAACTAACAATGCTCTGCTTTCCACAAGGGATAGAGGATGCCTCAATGCACAGAGACAATTTTTTTCATCTACGAAACTATAAAGTATATGTATTACATTTTATCAACTTTCATAATTATGCTAAGAAATGAATTGAATGGAATGTGAATTTCTCCAGGTCAACGAGCTATTAACTCACATGCTATTTTACCAGATGGTTCATGTGCACTTCTCCTCTTCCTCTCATTGTAAAGGTGAAATGAATGACTAAGTTGATCAGGACATCAGCCGTCACAGCTGCAGCAGAGCTCAGCAGAAATGAAAAACAATGTTTGCACAAACAAACAGTCCAGATATATGAAGAGAGTACGGTTTCTGACATTTGTACAGCATGTGCAACTAGGAAAGAAGCAATATACAAGGTAGACTCATTTGCTTGTAACAAGAAATCCCTATTTGAAACAAACTGTAGAAATGAATGAATTCTCAGCTCAGACAGAGGAAGATAAAGTGATGTTCTCCAAGCTACACCTACACAGAGTCCCTCTGTCTTACAATTTTTAGATCATTAGGGACAACTTTTCATACTTCTTTTCCCAGTAGGCGCAGGAAATAGGCTCTTTTGGAAATACGTGGCAATCTAGCAACTGCATGGAACAGACAGGCTGTTTCAAGTCAGCAAATGAAACAATGTATGACACGGCTGTCTCTACTGACAGCCTATCGTGCCACAAAACTGCTGAACCTTCACTCATTCCTTTTGAAACTTAAAATCTGCTCAACAGCAGACAATACAGAAAAGGGCTTGCCACAAGAACCTGCCTTCTGTCTGCCTTTGCAGTAGAACGATGAATACTAAATGAGTAAGGAAATGTAATTTTCTCAAGAGCCCTTTTGTGTCTGCCTGCTTTGCCTCTGCCCATGGGCAGCCATGGCTGGTGGGTGGCCAGAGGCTGAGTCTGTCCCTTGCTGCCAGCTGATGAGCTTGTGGGCTGTCTGTGTGTGAACCTAGTACTAGGTGCTCCCTTCCCATTTATTAAAGTCTCCCCACCATCCTCCCCAAACTCTGCAGAAGTTTGGGAGGGCAAAGATATCAATCACTGTTCTGTGCCTTACCTAATTCTGCAAGAAATAACTAGTCCTTTCTGGCAAATCTTCTCCCTCATCTCTCGAAATTAGGCTGTAGTTTGGGGGGGGGAACACCTTTCTTGGGGTTTTCTTGGGGTTCTAAATGTGTTTCCTGCTTCCCTCAGCTGCTGGTTGCTGGTCTGTCCCCTTGCCTTGTCCTCCTCTCTGTCCATCCAGCCAGAGGGCATGGAGCAGGGCTCCATCAAGTGCCTTCCAATAAAGGCAGGTGGTGAGCAAGCCAAAGAGATCTGTCCTTTAGCCATGCTCTGGTCTTTCTGTGTGTGGTATGCTCCCTGCACTGCATCTCTGCATGTGTGATAACACACGGCAGAGCAATAAATTAACACACTCAGAGGGACTGATCACACTTCCTCCTGTTTTTGTCACCTACTGTAGCAACAGTGGTTCTATAATGTCTGCTTGCCATTGAACTAATCAGCTCAAGGTTTTAAGAAGGTTATCATTAAATAAAATATTCTATTTGACTGCTTATTTTGGTCTTCAGGATGGAACAAATTAAACTCCAGCTATTTCTGAAGCAGTTCCAAACAAAGCAGCACGTCCACCTGAAGCCAAGACAAGAAAACTTCCACACACAGTGTCTATTCATTTTAATACCTTTCCCCTTAAATGTCTTTTAAAATTTGTTTAAAATCCTTGAATCAAGTCTTTAGAAATGTTTTCATCTTTTCCAAAACTATTTAATCCTCTAATTCAAGCTGCCAGTTGTATAAATTGTACCAAAAATCTTAAGGGAATTATTAATCTAATTTTTAGTTACACGATAAATATGCATTAACAATTAAAATAACAACAACAACAACAACATTATTTTAGCTGTAATTAAGCTGTAAGAACCTCCAGAAGATATGGGAGGGAACCTGCGCGTAATAATATCATTAATCTGGAAAAGCCTTCAACAAGTCCTGCAGCAGATGAACTAACAAATTCCTAACAAAACTAAAATCTTCTTAAAGAAACTAATCATTTGGGAGGAAACAGGCGAAGCACGACTTTCAAACATGCTGTAGAATGTGAAGCACATAAAGATGTGCTCAGTATTCTGTATGACAAAAGATTAACAGTGAAACAGTCCCGGAACAATGAATGTCTCTGGTCAAGGCAGTGACTAGCAACAGCAAACATGCAGACTGCTCCAAGGAAAAGCAACAAGTAACACCATTTTGGAAGGAAGTGGAATGGTTCCAACAAGTGGGATGCCGTGTTTGTTGGCTGCAGAATCACAAAGGCCTGAGCAAGAAAGGAGAAGAATGAAAGCAGTGGGAGGTGATGAAGGCCGTCTCTCTGAAGGGGAGCTATGAAAAAGTGTTTACAGAACAGATAACAGAACAGCACTTAGCGCAGGACGTTGGCAATAATGAATATTATATGGAGGAGAAAAAGAGCACTTCTCACCCTATCTCATAACAAGAGAGACTCTCAATGAAAATGAGAACAATACATTTAAAATAGATTGCAGCTTTTTTTCTCTTAATGATGTAGATGATTTCACAATAACAGTCTGCAAGATTTGTGGCATCAGTGTTAACTGATAATGAACTGAAGATTTCACGCACAATTCATAATTCATAATATTGGTGTGGAGCAGAAGCACATAAACAAAAATAAAGGGGCCTTCTGGAAATGGAAGCCATCCTACCTTTCCCCTTTAATCCATTTCTGTAGAACAAAAAGTAAAATGGCTTTAACACAACAAGGAGTCCGGAGTCATTAGGAAGAAGATGGAGTGAAAGCCAATGCTAGGGTTCAAATGCAAATTAAGCTTGTCATTCAAAATGGTAATTTCACAGACTGATGACAGCTGCCATGCAGCTAACCTTGAAACTTGCTCTCCTTCGACTGATCTACAGATCATCAAAATGACTGGTCTTCACGCTGCATTTTCTTCATAAACTACAGTAAAACTGTAATTATGGAAATAAAGCCTTCCCATAAATGCTGTGAAAGGAAGAAAGCTTTTGATTATGCACGCACCCTCGATGAGGAACGCCTAGAGCTCTGAGCACTGAGAGCAGGCGGTGCTTTACCCCAGCTCACAGACCACAGGACCACCACCCGCTGGCCTCCTCCTGGCTGCTCTGGTTGAGCTGAGACTTAAATTACTCCTGGAAAGGAAAGTATAATTGCATGTATATATAAAATGTCAGAATGTGACACCAAAATACACACCAACAATGCTGGTATCTGTAATATCACCTTTGGAAGTGCCTATCATTAGGTACGATAAAAACACACAATTTTCCACTTTTGCAGCATTACACTGCACCATACATCACTACAAATCCTTAACTAATGCATCGTGTACTTTTTTTATTTTCTCCTGCTAGACTTCATAACATTAAGAATATCAATATTTTGTACTGTTTAACAGGGTATAGGTGAAAAAAAAAATACGATTTGGGAGCTATTCAGACAATATAGTAATGAAAACTATTTCACAGAGCATAAATAGCTGAAATTTATTGCTGTGACCTGCCTTAACTATACAAGAAACCGATCTTAGACTCTTATAGAGAGAATGAAAATAGAAGGCTTTGTATGCAGGTGTGTCCTTTCATGCATATGCACAAAACTGATAGTTTTCCAGTGCGTCTGACTCTCTGCAAACAGAGCACTAAAAATGAATTGAGAGGAAAGAATTGCTCTGCAAAAATGAAGCAAACCAGCTGGGCGTGCACAGGGCTAGATTTAGCCTGAGGAATACCACGGCCACAGCCTTCCGTGCAGCAGGCACAGCTGCTGACCGATCCCTGCGCTTCCTCCCATAGCCACAGTCACACAAATGGAGGAGTGAACAGTGGGCTGTGAGGCGCTTCCGGACGGCATCTCAAAGAGTTGCCATTTCAAATGGAACAGTGATCAAACCAGGCTGGT
Source organism: Pavo muticus (assembly GCA_016647715.1). Classification (NCBI taxonomy): domain Eukaryota; kingdom Metazoa; phylum Chordata; class Aves; order Galliformes; family Phasianidae; genus Pavo; species Pavo muticus. The sequence goes on along the minus strand of JACDJE010000228.1, from coordinate 342,931 downwards.
CACCACCTCTCTTCTACAAAGAGGTAGAACAAAGGCCTTTTCGGTGTGGGGAAAAGAGGACAGGAAGTAACAAAGCTGCAAAGGGGCATTTTTCCCCAACTGTTGTTTGGGGAATAGTTGTTAACTTTAAGTTTCTCATTTAAATTACTGATCAACTCCAATTTCTTAAGCACTGTTGTGTCCCACAGCACCATGTGCAGCAGCAGAAGGTGCCCTGTGAACCTCCTCAGAGCATGTTTGCCTGCAGATCCGACACATCCAGCCTCTTGGCCTGAACGAAGGAAGCAGTCATTAAAGCGCATGTCCCACCTGAAGTAGTCCTCACTTCAGCAGTCCTCCTTCCCACGAAGCCCCAAAGGCTGCCTGCAGCCCTGCCAAACAAGATGCGGAATATCCAGAAAGCTCCCAGTTGGAAGGCAGGTTACCACCCACCAGCCAACTCCCCTGACACCACCGTGTCCTCACCCAAGCTGGCAGAAAGCAGGGTGCATGGATATACCCACTCTGTGCAAGGTCAAGAGTCCCCTGTGACACTGGGCTGACCGTGGTCTTCATGGTCTGCCAGGGCCCTGTCCTGTGGGCCTCTGGTGGAGTGAACACTCCACGTCCATCTGGGTTGAGAACAAGCAGGCTGTCTGCAGGAGCTGAAACCAGAGCCAGTGCAGGCGTTGTTTTACACCATAATGGAAAAAAAAGAGAACATACCAGGAACAAACTTTAAAAATAGCGTCAGTATGCGGCAGGTTATTTTTTTCCCCCCCTCAATGGACTTGTGTGTTTACGACTTAACAAAATACTTTACCAGTTTCTAATTTGTCATCTTCCTTCCCCTTTTGTTGTTAAAGACGAAAATGCTTGATGATAGTCATAATGAATAGACAAGAAAATCCCTGACTCCAGTAACAGCCAAATTACAGACTGGCAGAAGGAAAACACACAAGAGAAAACTAAATATAAAAAGCAAAGCACCTCTCAAGTGACCTTGTTTTTCCAATATATAAAGCAGTATTTTGCCCATGCCACTTTTAACCTGGAAAATACATGTGTCATTCATTCTTAACTAAAATATTCCCCGATTTTGCATTTTGACTTCATGATTTCTTTAAAATGTATGTATCTTTAAAATGTATATATATATTGACTAAGAAAGCTTTTTTAAAAATACTAGTTTCTCTAGTTGAAAATACACTGAAGGACAAGTGTCTGTGTTCTGCGTGCGAGTACCTGGAGTCAGTTCTCTTTTCTGACATAATAAATTCTTGCTTTTTTAGATTATCCAAGAAAATGAGCCTTCTGGTGGTCACATTTCCTTGTTACTGAAGGATAATTCAAAGCTGTTTTAGAACAGTCAGTGAAGATCAACTAGCATCTTTATAGTCATAAAAAGGTGCAAACTTCATGAGAGGGAGGCTCTTCAATTGCTCCCAGAGCTTAAAAACCAACCCACTCTAGCTTACTTATTGTGTTAGGCTGACATGTCATTCAAGCTTTCAGTAAATTAAACAGTGTACTCATAAGTAAAAATTATGTGCTGCCTAAATCTAATTAGTAGTATGAGTAATTTTCAGAATTCAATCTAATGTTCAATATGCATGCAATCTGTTTGGGAACTTAACACGAGCAATGCCAAAAGACAAATGTTTCTGCAGTCAAGTTCACATTTCCATGCAGGACTGCAATGAACTATATAGAATCTGAAGATGCAATATTTCTTAAATATCAATTAAAACCGTTTTAGTAACTACAGTTAAAATATTTCTTAAATAGCTGTTAACTAAATGAGTGGACAATTTTGCCCCCAGATTGATCTGACTGCCCTCATACTAAGAGATGGTATTGTGGCAGTTTACATAATGAGGCTGTCTAAATATTTTGACATAACATCTTCCCTCTTCCCTGGGCGAGGAGCGCTTATGACCTCCTCTGCAGCTCAGCAGGGCTGAAGCAGCTCTGCACACATTACCCAGGCAGCCCAGCAGGCACTGTGCTGGCGTTGGGTGACTGCTGATAGCACAGCCATAACCAGACCCACCCACAGAAAGCTATGGCGAGGGTAAATCAATCCTGCTTCTAAGTAACAAGGAACTACAACTGAGCACAAGATTTAAGAATACAACGGGATCTGTACTTGTTGAAATCTTTCAGCCAAAACTGCTGCTCAAAACACAATGCAGTGCTTATAATGCCACTGTTCTTGACACAGCATGCAGCTGCAACCAGCACCAGCTACAGGCACGAGTCCCTTCATTGCTGTGCATACGCTACAGCTACAGCTAGCTAAAGAAACCCCAGTGGATCATTCAGCTCTACTGCAGTTGAGAGGATAGACTGAAATCAAACCAACTCAGTCCCACACCCCAAGAACAAGGCTGTTCTACCACTGTGCAACTTCCAGAACACCTTATTTTGAATACTACACAGAATTTTAAAAATAAATAAATAAATCAAGAAAAATGACTGGGACTGTGAAGCAGTCTCAAATGGGGAGAGATTAATCAGATTAATTTTAACTACTGGAAAAGAAATGACAATATACAGATTTAGGTCTGTAAAATCATAAACAAGATGGCAAGCAATTGCACAGTGTTATTCATAGAAGAAATCAGAAGGTATCAAACAAAAGTGATCAAGCAGAAGCTATGAAAGAGACCTACTTTCACATGTACTGTTCAGGTAAATACTGGAACTCCCGTCACAGGGTGCTGCAGTTCTCCCTGCAAAAGCATTGAAGAATGAAGCCAGTTTGTGGGTGAGGCCTTCTTCAGGGATGCATGCAGAGCCTCTGGCTCAGGAAGCAGTGAGCCCGCTAGTAACTGGGAACTTGCTCTGTGTGCTGACCAGGGTCAGGGCTGCGGACACTTCTAGTCTGCTGCAGAGCAGCCCTCCTTCTAGGCACCCACCTGCTTCCAGCCATGTGTCAGAAGTACTGCTGTTACTGCTTTGCTAATGCTGAATGGCTGGCGGCAGTTATTGTAAAAATCAGGTCTATTATTCTATTAAGCATCTGTTAATGTTTCTGGGAATAAAAAAGAAAAATCACCAAGAAACAGTATATGCAGCTGAGACCCCAGCTCAAGTCCTAGTCTCACTTCTCTCCCTTTTCTTGTCCTTGGAGAGCACAGTACTTCTATTAGCTAATATAAAGTGACACAACAATTTGGAGGTGCTGTTTATGTTGGCATTTCCTGATCAGCAGTCACAGATCAAATGAGTTTGTTTGTTTTAAGCAAACAATGCTTTGTTTTCACATTTACTTTAAAGGCATCTCCATTTATTACAGATGTAATTAACAAGCCTTTTAATCTGTACAGAATATCTCAAAAGCTACGGGTTCATAAAACTGATGCTATTAAACCTACAATACAGTAAGGGAAGGGTTACTCTTGATAAATTAGGTAAGCTTGTACAATACAACAATTATGAAATACAGGTTGTTTTTAATACTGTTAGCAGACAACTAAGAAACAAACAATAATTACTAACACAAATCTTTCTAAAAAGAATTACTTCAAATTAACTTTTCTAGGAATTAAAGTACGCTACCAAAAATGCACAGTTCACCTGGAAAATGAGAAGTGCATTGGGGATAGAAAGAAAACCACATCACAATTTAAATAAGACACCCCTCATGATGCCACTAAAGCTGTGTGGTGCAACACAACGGAAACCTTCATTTTTCTCTGCTGTGTGTCTTTTATTTTCTCTGCTGGTATCTTTGAAAACATTTCATTGCATGAAAACTGGCAGAAATAAATTCTGTTAAACAGAGAACAGAAATTCAAAGCACCATTTTTCTTAGAAAAAAGTTTAGAAACTAATCTATTTCCTTAGGAATTGCTCTGTTTTCTGTTACCAAACAGCTCAGATGCATTTTTATAATGTCCTACATACAGTGAAATACAACGTACAAAGGAATTCTGCATATTTTCATGTGCCAGCAATTACGTTCATTTTGCAAAGTGAAAAATACGGTTTTATGGCACTAACAGTTGGGTTATACATAACTGCCATTCCTGGTTTTTTACTGACCATGGCCATGCTACTATTTCATGTCAAAAGACTTTCTGAATTTGCCTTTGTTAGTGATGACATTAAATCTTAATGATTCTGATTCATAAGCCAAACCAATGAATGTTGAGCTAGTTCTTCAAACAACTCTATGGATAGAACAACTTCTGTATTAGTAACTGCTGGTTTTTGTTTTGTTTTGTTTTTGGTAAAACTTCACTTCCAGTAAACTTGAGCACTTCAAGCCACACAGTTCAAAGTGAATAAGAAGATTTGAAATCTTTTGTTTCACTGTTTTTAAAATATACCAGGAAGGACATTCCTTAAACATTTCCTTCAGAGCTACACCTGAATTCTACACGTGACTTTAAATCAGATTCACAGTCAAAAACATTTTTTCCTCCCTGTAAGATCACAAGTGTAACTGGCTTAGGATGTTTCAACATTAAAAAACACTGTGAAAAGTAACACAGAACAAGTTGACACACTTTCAAGTGTGACATTTAAAATAACAAAACTGCTTTTCCAATTTTTAAACTCTTAAAAAATAAACAAAGGTTTTCCTGAAAAATTTTGGTCCAACTTACTTCCACGTTTATGAAGATGAAAAAATATATAACTGTGGAATGCACAGTGCTCATGCTGATGTAATTCCTTTTAAAAAGCCTTCCCATGCATCATCCATACTGTAATCCGAGATTCTTACGTTCATCACATTAGCTTCAGCATCTCTGACCTTCAATTAACCAAAGTTAAAACCCAAAGTTTTTATACTATAAAGTTACAAATTGACAAAAATACCCATTTCACTGAGATCTTAACTGTTTTATTCACAAAATAAACAACTTCATCTTCCCAGAGGATGAATTTAACAGAATGACTCAAAGCAACAGTTATAAAAAAGCAGTACTGAAAATCTGAAAAAGTCTGATAAAATTTACAAATGCAAACTACCACTTTGTACAAAATCTTTTTTAAAGAAAGTTTAGTCATGTTTTTTAGAATACAGTTTTTAACAGCTCAGAAATGCTCATTTATTTCAAACTGCTAAGGTATTATTTTCGTCTGTGTGGGGAATTCTCCCTTCGTCTATCCTCATATTTTCTTGATTCCCTGTACTGGTCAGAGTAATGGTTGTACTTCTCTCTGAGTCTCTCTGAGCCATTTCTGTATCGGTGGTCTTCTTCTTCCTCCCTTGGACTTGACTTGTTATAGGATCTCTCTCCAGACCTAGATCTTTCTCTTTTTCTACTCCGATGCCCATTATCTCTGCTCCTGTGTCTATAACTTTCATCATCAGAAAAAGAAGCTCTTCTTTCTGCTTTCTTCAGTTTTGAATTGCTGTGTTTATTTTCTAGATCCTTACTTCTCTCGTGGTTCATATCCCTTCCACTATGGTAATCGTCTCTGCCATTAGACTCATCCCTCTGATGGTATTTTGATACGTCATCTCTCCTATGCGCTTCGTAATCCTCTCTGCCGTTAGACTCATCCCTGTGATGATATTTTGATGCGTCATCCCTCCTGTGCGCTTCTCTCAGACTTCGGTGATTTCTTTCTGACTTGCTCTCACTATCACTTCTGTCCTCTTGCCGCCTTCTTCCCATTTTCTTTTCAAGCGATTTCCTTTTCTTTTCTTGTTTTTTCCGGGAAGCTTTATCAGATTCTCTATTTTTCTTTTGCATTCTCCTTCTTTTAGCTTTGGAAGCATCTGAAATTGTAACAAATTATGGGAATAAGGCTCTATTTTAATCAACTATTTGATTTATTAAACTACACCGAGAGTTATAAAGAAATATTTTTCTAGAAAAACACTCCAACTTTTGCTGTTATGCATCTGGCTGCAAGTTACAAAAATATAGCTTTGCTTGTATCCCTCCCCTCAACCAAAGATTTCCTGCAATGGGACAAAATTCACCCATTCTTTTAACTGAACAGGTTCTGACTATTTTTAAATACCTGGCTGTATTACAGGCCTCATATTTTAATATGAAGAGAAATTCTCCTTTGAAGTATGAGCTGACTAACAAGCCCAGAGCTACATTATTCCTCCAAGCTTCAGCATTTATCAGCACCTCCCCTATTACTAACCCCCAAACCTCACATGAACAACAAGCGAGGTTACACCACATCCAAAACAGCAAAAACAAGAAAATATGATGTCATGGAATGGTCTTCCACATTTCATCCTATTTACCATGACTACACAGTTATCAAGAACATGACACATCATTCTGCTTCAGCTCTAACAAATACCAAAATCCAAACTTCTTCCTCAACTTACAGAACATACAAACAAACCTGCACTCGAAAGCAAAACATTACTAAGCAGTCACATAAATGGAGCAACTCATACCAAAAGAGTAACGTGCTAAACAAGAATCTGACATAACATGTAAGTCGTGAAAGACATGCCTTCATATTTTAAGTGCTATGTACTGACAAAACTCCAACAATCAAGCTTCCCCCCTCTTCTAGTCATTTGTAGCTGTGACACTTGCAGGGCTTTTATCCTTTACCCGTCTGGAAGTGATGCCTGAATTCTGAGAGCCTCTACACATCATCATCTTTTTGTTGACTTGATACAGAAGGACCAGGCACAGGATGTAAAGCTATACATCAAAACACTCCGAAAATTTCTTTCCGAAAGGTCACCTTTTCCAGACCATCCATTACATTCAAATTGTTTACTTCACGAATTGCTTTCTGGAAAAGCTTATCAGTCAATGAGTTTAAAAACAACAGATGGGGAAAAAACTCTTAACACTATCCTAAGAAAGAAAAGCAGGATGAAATAGCTTCAGAAACTTTGTGGTACTGCAGCAACATAACAATGACTCTGGCTTGTTTTCAGGAAGGATAGTGCCAGCTTGTCAACAATTTCAGATCAGCTTCAGAACCCTAAGAAGAAAGGCCATAGACTGACACTAAGAACCACAGGAAATAACATTACATGAACACCTACAGAGCTTTAAAAAGTCTCCAGTTTAAACTGGGTCTACATACTTGTTTCAAGTGAAAAGTGAAATCATCACAAACACTAAAGAACAATGTAAAGTTAACAAGAAGTTTAAGAAGAGGATGTTTTGATAAAAGCCCTAATAGTCCTTAAAAATACATAAACACACAGATATTTTAGTAATGCCACAGTTACTGAGTGAAAGCAAAGCAAAGGGAGCGTAGCTGCTTTAAACCAGTAAATATTTGTTTTTAATTAGCAGAAAATATGTTTTGTTTAATAAAACTTGGCTTTTGAAAATAACGTACAACTACCTCAGAAACAGCCTCCATATGAACCAACATCTGTATTTCTGAATGTGCAGCAGTACTTATCTCAGAGGAAGACTTTACTCTTCCTGTTTGCTCTTTATTAACAACCTGCAAATTACACTCAACAGATGTGACAAAGCATTATAAGCAAACAGTGAACACTAAGTTGCAGTCATTTACAGTTAATAGTAGTTATTATATTACCTACAGTATCACATTATTTAACTGTTTCTAACCACCTTTTGAAAGTACTGTAGCCATAAATTGATTTAATAGTACATCAAATATCTGAGTTCTACAGCAGCTGGCTAATCTGTCTGAACGAAGGCTTACTGGCACCCCGATAACATGCAATGATGGATCACTTTGGTTACATTTTAGAACAGTGAGCTTTTCTTTTTTTCCCAACTCTACCAAGTTTAAGCAGCCTTCCCCCTGATTGCAGCTTTTTAAAATCAAGCTATAACCAGTAAAAGATCTTCATTTTGTAGCAAGCCTGACTCACGTTTACAAGCATATAGTTATCTCAAATTAGTATCCCACACACGATACTTAAGTACACAAAAATCAGAGAAAAAGTGAAACCGGGCTACTAAGATATAAAAATACAAGTTTAATGACTGTATTCCTTAGTGAAGGAAGGACAAATAGTAAAAGAGAAGGTTCTAAGATCACAAAAATCATGTGCTCATACTATCAGACTGCAGACTCAGTTGGTTTGTCACTAAGGACTTACCTCTCTGGTTCCTATCAAGCAGCTCAGCAGAGCTGCAGCTGTCTATGCAGGAACCATCTGGCTCTTTGCTGAACTAACGCCTTCTCTGACCCTATTTGACTGCGCCCTCCTCTAGTGCTTTGTTGTCATTAATGTGATAGCTTTACGATGAAATGCAAATCAGATTTTGTAGAGGAACATTGCAAGAGGACAGAAATGCATTTCCAGACATGAGCAGTTCACACTGCTTTTATTTTATTAATCTATATTTTCATTTCTGAGGCACATAATAAATCAAATTAATTTTGAATCAGCAAGCTTCTGAACTACAGAAAGTCATGCTGTGTTATCATCTGCTCATGTTATATAGGTGAGACTGTACGCTGTAATTCCTACAAGCAAGTACTTCACAGATTAAACAATCTTATGACAATTTATGTCAAAGAGAAGGCTCTACAACAACAGGACAGCGTAAGATGCTAAATACTGATTACAACACAAAACTACAAAATACTAAGTTGTCAGCAAAAGCTGATCCACCCTTGAAGATTTCCCTCAAGGCAAGAACCCTCACTATATCAACACACAAACTCTTCCAGAGGAAGAATTAGAAATGAAAAATAAGAAACAGAATAAATCAAAACTCATTGCTAGAACTGATCAATTCTGTGTCTGATTCACAAAGGGGTACGTATTTACAGAAGGATACTAGAAGCATCAAGCTCACTCAACTAAGCAGTGGAAAAAAGAATCAGATGCTAGTCCCCAGAGTTCCCCACTAGGCATCCCACAGAGATATTAATATTAGCCCCTCCATTCTCCACTGGACTGAAAAGTAGCTCTGTGCAACACGTATCAACTATGTAAGAAAGTCTTCTACAAAACAAAGGTCCTCAAATATTTAAATTTCTAAAAATGGAACTAAGTTTTTCTATTTTCTGAAATAAGTTTATACAAGCCAGAAGTAGTATTTTAAAAACATGTAAATTAAAAGAAAATATTTATAAACCACAGCAACAACGTCTAGAGCTAGTTTTTCTCTAAACAAGTAGATGTAGCAGTAAGTGTAAACAGAAGCATAGAAGTAAATAACAAGTAAATAAATAGTCACAGCTAGTGCTTAAATACCTGAGTCACTGCTGTCGCTACTGCTAGATGAGGAGTCACTGCTGCTGGATGACTCTGAGCTACTGCTACTGCTGTCAGAATCAGAATCTGAAGAGTCTGTTTCCGAAGATGAAGACGAATCTGATGACTCAACATCTTGTTTCTGAGTCATTATCATCTTTGGTGCGTTTTTCAGATGCTCCCGTAATTCATCTCTAAACAACAACAACATCATCATAAAAAAAAAAAAGCCGCTTCCCTCTCCCACCCCCTAAACTGAGAGGCAGGGAAGGAAAGCAGATATTAAATCAAAAAACCAAAAATGTTCCTCACGTTAGTCCTCCAAGGCCAATAGAAGTGAAGAAATTGATGGCAAAGCGAGTGTTTCTTGGGTTATCCCGAGGCAGCAATCCCTCAAAGAAAGGCTGCAATGTTCTGTTGAAAACAAACACCTAAATTAATCAGTATGCCAGCTTAGCAATAATTCTCAGTGACATTAATAGACTTAAAAAGGAACTGTATTACATAGCACAGCGGAAGTTCTCCTCATACATTTTGCATTTTTCAACACTTTCCTTGTTTAAATCTGTGATGTATATTAACAAAATACTTCTGAGAGTCTACTAATGCATTGTCATAACCTGACAGTACGAAGAGCCTGATTTTTGTGAAGCCCTGAATAGATTTGTGAAAACACAGTAGCTAGTGACAGTAAAGTGTATTACTTGATGACCACGAAGAACAAAGATCTAGATAACTATGACGAAATTCTATCAAACAGGGCCCTAAGATGGTTTAAATTCAAGCTTACATGAGCTAAATCATCTACTAAGTTTGTTTAACAGACAACCCAACTAATGGGAAATAGCTCTAGTGACCAAGATGAACACTGCCAGAACTCAATGTGCTAAAGAACCACAAATGCTTAAAATGTTATTGACATTGTACTCTAGGACAAGCAACTAACCCTAGAAAAACTAGAATCAGGTCCTTTTCTCCTAAATTTTGTCAGAACAGGCAGCCACAGCAACTTTCATTACTGCTGACAAAACAATGAAATTAACAGGCTTGCACTTGATACATTCTTATACAAGTTGAACTGTCTTTGGAAAAAAAAAAAAAATACAGCTTTCAAATATTCGTGCACATAGCTGAACTCGTCAATGGTAGCATTCAATTTAATGGGACTCTGAGTCTCTAGTGAGTAAAGTTATATGCGAACTTATTCTTGAATACTGCAGCTATAAAACCACAGGCTTGTTTGAATTTGAAAACAGAGCTTTTATCTGTACTCTTTCTGATGAGTTAATTCAATTTACTGTTTTTAAAATAAAACTTCAACTTACACGTCCTTTAATCTTGCATTTAGATTTGGAAGTCCCATATATTCACTGAGCTCCTGAAAGAATATTTTGACAAAAATCCTACTGGAGGATGTGGTTGTTTCTTCGCTCAGTATTATACACTCCAGAACCTGAAAATGTTTAGAAAAAAAACAACACACAAATGAAAGAAAGTATGTTCAGACTTAACCTTAAAATCCTTTGGCCTTCTGAAATATCAAGTAAAGACTGTTTACTTATTTTTGTCCACCAACGCACACTAATTCCCAGTCAAGACCTTTTCTTCCTTGAAAGGTCTCTTCTAACACCCGCAAGAAGTTTCTGATCATTTTTAAACTAGCAACTGTTTCAGGATTTATTCTGTCCAAGAAAAGTTCATGGAAGAAAAACAGGTGTGAGAACTCCTGGGAAGTTTAAAGATTTGAAATGGTTGTTCTAAAGAGGTGAGACATTTGGATTAATTTGTGTGTGCCTGAAGAATGTCAGTTAGATTACATTATCTAACAAGAAAAAAAGCATAGGAAAAGAGAAGTAGAATTGTAATTATTTCTTCATTCTTAAAGTTACATTTTAATAGATAAGAATTGAAGATTACCTTTATTCTTTCAGCACTTAAATCACAAAATGGCAGTATGTTTAATATTTCATATTAAAAGCTTGAAATTTTGCTCTATGAAGTTAATTTTAGAAGATTTCTTTACACTTATTTTTTGAGAGACAGCTAATTATGCTGCTGATTAGCTAAAAAAGAGTACATTCTAATCAAGCAATTCCAGCTGAGCTCTGTAAAATAACAGCTCAGAGCCACTAATGAAGAACTGTGGAAGACAGAAACAGGTTAGGATGTTCAATGGTGTATCTCAGAATACATTTAAAATAATTCTGTTTGCTACAAGTGCCAATAGTTCCAAAACGCTGAATGAATACTAAAACCAATTTATTACTTATTTCTGAATTACTACAGATTAATAATTAAATAAAAAGCCTTTGACAATAGCCAGTTCTACTCACACTCCAGGGAATTGAATCAGTGTACAGCAGATGAGCAAACATCTTGGCAACATTCCTCAATTTGTTTGTTTCCAAACGATGAATGGTATCATATTGTTCCTTGAAAATAGCTTCAAAGGATTCCATGTATTCTTTTTTCAACATGCAGAAACGCTGAAACAGTATTTTACAATTTAAACAACCAGATTAAGCAAAATATTAAACATGCAAATAACATGTGCATAAATGACTTAAGCAATGTAAATGTAATGCTGCTAATATTTATCACAAGACCCCACTAAACTAATACTTAGAGAAAACATCTCCAAACAGATACAACTGATTGCTTTCAGCAGTTTGTCAGAGCACGAAACTCATCTGCATTGCAAAGTAGTAATTAACAATTCTGACCTACAGCAAATGATTCAGCAATTTATTTTACTTCCATACATCCAGTATTCTCACTGGGTGTAACCCCTCAAATATAACTTTTTTCCACGACATCACTGAATGGGTATTTAAGTCCAGAGAGGCAGTAGGGAACACAGCTAGAGGCAAGACACTTTGGACATAAACACTGCAATGAACACAGAAATTAGCAGTTATTCTACAGCTTTTTAACACACACATTCAAATGGTTAGTGCTTCATAACACAGTGTCAGCAGAAATATTTCCTCAAATACTGAATTTAAAAAAAAACTACAAATGGAAGTAAACACTTCCCTTCATCAGAACTGCTTACTCTCTTAAGACAACTATTTGACTCAATGAGTCAGCTCCGTCAATGTAAGTGATAGGAAAAGCTTAAGAACTAACCATGACTAAATCTGTAGTTACTTTGAGAGAAATGAAACCAACAAAACCCAAGATACTAGCTGTTAACTGAAAGACAACAAAACAAGGAAAACCAGGACAGCAATTATCGCTTTGTCTTATAAAAAAAACTACTAAGCAGCTGAAAGAAGAGTCTCTAAAGTCAATTGTTAGCACCAAGAAAAGGATTTTTCCAGTAACTCATAATTCTTCTAACTTCTTTTAGTATCAGCGCCTTGGCCTCCAATTTACTTTTCCGCTGTAATGGAAAAATAGGAGCCCAAAAAGCAATAAAAGAAGGAGAAAATGAGTTTTCATTCGGCATTCACTGTGCTTGTTACAATCCAAATGCTAATTCAATCAATTAACATAATCATTTTTAGTATAATAAAGACTATTAGTTTTACTTATCTACTAAAATTGGTTTGACACAGTAAATAGAGTAAACCAAAAGAAATTATCTACCATCAAGTGTAAAATCTGAAATTAGGACTCACCCCTGCCAGCAACCCAAAGAATTTCTCGTATGTTCTTTGCTGAGCGCAGCAGTCAAGTATCATGTTGCAGAGTTCTTTCTATTTAAAGAAAACAGCATTTTCTCCAGGTAAATTTGCTGTAGCAGTACAAACATCATCACTGAGTATCAAAATACTGAAGGAACGCTTACATGGATGCCAGCTTTGAAACAAGACTATTTACATAACTTCGTTGGTAACGACAGTAGTTTTCCAAATTTCTTGTGTTTCTCAAGTTATCTCACGGTCTATATTTGAACTTTTGGCATTTGTATTTTCTCTTATGCTTAAGCTAATGTTTTTTAATGTTTTCGAGCCAACACACTGTATAATCTAATAACAGTCAAAACTACTTTACTAACTGACTTTACCACAGAGCAGAAAACAGCACTGATCCCTGCATCTAGAGGAAACACAAGGAAATCCATATTTAATTACATCACAGGAGGCCCCAGAATAACTGGTACCTTAGCAAATGTTGGTTATCTTTATAACCAAACGCTAGACTTGGAAATTAGACAGATGCACATATATGCCTACCTTTGTAAGCAGGAGCAGATAGCTCGTGGATGAAACCTGTACACATCTTTACACAAATCCTAAAATAATTAGTTCAATTTTAAGCTGTAACATTTCTCTATGTAATGGGTATAATTTTACAGGTTTTTTTAGTCACAAAATAACCATCTAGTAGTTCAAGCTCAAGACACATTTTCAAATCCTACTGCTAGGAAGAATGAAACAAATAAAAAAAAAGCAGCATATTTTATTTTTTAAGGAGCGAGAGGAGCAAAAAATAAATGCAAAAAAAAAAGCATCAATCCAGCAAGAGCTCTCTTACCATTCTAAAATCTTATTTTTAAATAAGCTTTGGGCTATTTCAAGAGCAATAAAAATAGTTCAGAAAGACTAACTTTGGCCTTGGCAAACTGATCTACCTAGACTTCCTTTCTAACTAATGAAGTGAGATGAATTTTTCTTTTAAGGAAGCTGCTTTAGTCTCCTATTTGGAATCGCCCTCTGGAAGAGCATCTCCCCTTCTTGGCTAGAAAGGACAGAGGCAGATTAGCCTCCCAAAGCTTTTACATGCACACCCTCCTGTCCAATGCATATGAACTTAAGCAAGCATCACCTCTGGCAGTCCCACAGAAGATACTATCTGCCAACTACCCAAAACAACCAGTTCCCTACCCACTCCACAAAAGGCAGCCTTTTTGGAAGGAAAGGTATCTGTCCTCCTTTCTGCTTATTTCCCAATACAATCACCCCAAGTTAATTATTATATCACCCTCCAGCAGCTACAGCTATAGACACATAAATGTTGTTTTCCTGACTACGTAAATTGAGCATATAGCGGCACGGCTTAGGGCACAGTCACTAATACAACCAAAGCAAATATTCTTATATATGAATTAGAAGCCATTAAATACTGGGCTGCAGTTTTCCCCCAATAATAGCATATTTTTCCTTATGACCTACTTCACAGCATAAATCAATTTATGACATTCCCAAATAGGTTTTAGAGTATCAGTCATGTATCTCTCGTGATTATTTAAAATACACTTAAAGTAAACTTTCCACTAAGCTTGCGATGTGAAAAGAAACACTGTGCCCATCACACACTGTACTCAGAACAAACAGAAAGCCAACCATGTGTAACAAGAAGAAATAATCCCTTCCAAATACCAAGGCAGCAAGGTATCAAACAGAAACTTAAGTTTGTTTAAAGGCATTCTTTTCAACACTGTCACACTGGGTTAGCTTGATATATTAAAATGCACATTAACTTTTTATATTATCCTGTTTTACAGTAATGCTTCAGTTAATCAGTTTTTAAACAATAAAAAGGGGTAAAGTGCTGATGCCATTGCTAATAAAGTCAGCAAGATTTGAAAAACAAATTACTTCTTTTCCTCATCTTAAATGCAATTACAACATTGGTATCCCCTGTGGTTTACAGTAATTAAATATTTTAACATTTTAATTAAATATTACAATGATTTCTAGGAGGGTATCTTGAATAACCACATGCATGAAAATAGCTTTGCCCACAGACATTCTTGCCAGTGTTATCAAAACAACTCAAGGTTAGGTCCGGAATAACTGTCTTTCAGATTAAAAATTAACAAACTTGAAAATGATTTAATTATTTTTTGAGAGATGTGACAAGTTCACATAACAATTCTAGCTTCAATTATAGCTTTAAAAGGTTAGTTAACTCATTTCGTTGCTTCCAATGATAATGCTTCTAAAGATGATTAAGTGGGTTTTACTCCAGCATTTGCTTTAAAGAACGTAACAAACGCTTCCCAGTTTTAAAGACACTTTGTATATTGTGCTGTTCAAAGCCTTTCATACAATGGCAAACAAACAAGTATCCAGCTTTGCTCAGAAAGTAAGTATAGCTATCTTGTCATGAAGTAAATAAATACTTCAAAAACATCTGATGTCCAATACAGATTAAGTGAACAACCTTTTGTGAAGATCTTTAACTCAGTACTGTACCATGGAAAAATGCCATTTCCCAAAACTGTTGAGATGGAAAATAAGGAGAAAGATTTCTCTACATACACTCCATTTCTCCAAATTCTCACTTAACAATTCCTATTCAAACATGATGCAACCTTGCAGGGAGATTATCTTTTTTTTAAACCAGCATTACTGTCTAAAAGAACAAGCATACCCTCGCTACTCTACATTCAACCAGCTTCACACATAAGGGCTACATTAACTTCAGAAAGAGAAGTTTTCTCATTCCTTTCTGACTGTGTTTCTTCTTACACTTTTTCATTCATTCTCCATTGCTTCTTGCTATGAGTTCTTTCTTTAAGAGCCACTACTCCTTTTTCAGTGCTGACCCACAGGTGTCCTCCAAGAGGAGGCTGCTTTGTTCCTCCTTCCCTAGTTGGTAGTGATGACATTTCCCCTCTCCTCCCTTGCCAGCCATGCAGTTCTGTTCCTCCATTGACTATACAAGCTGTATACAATCTGAAGCAGCCATGAGACATCCCTTATCCACAGGCTATTGGTGCTTCTTAAAACATACAAGTTCCCATGCTAGTTCATGTGTTTCTATGATCACACAATGAACTGAAGGAACCGATATGCTGGAAACAAACCTACTAAGGGATATAGGCTGGTTTACACTACTGTGAGATTATAATTATCCAAAATTAGCATCTTGTATTTTATACACGGTTGCAGTGCTTTCACAGATACTGTTCCTCATTCTTTTCTATTTTATTTCAGCTGAAGTTTATTTTACTATCTTTAAGCTTTCTCTACCATTGCCTATTATAGTGCATGCAACTTGTATGTGCCTATTTTTTCCAGCATCTCTCTCTTCCTTCCCTCAGTCCTCAGAATTATTGCACAGAGCCAAGGCTGACGAAGGGATAGAAGGTGCTTCAGTAGCAGGTGGTCTGGCAAACTGCACATAATGCTTTTGGCAGCTCCCATGCTGCCTCCAGGTCTGTCTTCTGTTAGGTCAGCTGACAGTTCTTCAACTTCCATTATCCCTTTGTCTACCTTATTTTTTTTAAACCTCAATTTGTTTTATGTTTAGAGAATTGTATGATTAAAGTTGAATATGCTCATCAGAAGACAATTAGACCTACAGGATTTTGTGTAGGAAGAACAAACTGGATATAAGGATACATATGCATTTAATTGTGCTGCTCTAAGTCTGCTTCCTGCTACAAATCTGCAGCACACATGGAAGGCTCTAGTAAAACAATACATTGAAGCCACACAGCATATACCTTTCAGGCTGAAAGGAAGCATATGTGCAAAAATTAAGTAATGCCACTGAGGTGATGAGAGCAAGTCCATCTTCATAGCGTCAATGCATACACAGAGGTTTGCAAGATCAAAGCCTAGCCAGAACTCTAGCTAACACCAGGTACTAGTAACACAAAAATATCACCTCCTTTCCTCTTCTGTATCTTAATTTTGTAGATGGCAATGTATACCAAAATAAACACAGAAAGGGCAATGAGCTTCTCAGCTAGATAATGAAGTCAGCTATTTTTACATCATTAACATTTTTATTAATGTTAAAGATATGCAGTTAGAGGAAACTATTTTATACTTACTGGAAACATTTTAGTAAAAACATCACCTACCACAGTTATAAAATGCATGCAACCTATTTCCAAAATAAGAATTTAAGCCTAGGCACTTCAGAGAGTTGGAAAAAAAATAAAAATAAATAAATAAAAAAATCAATGCTAGCATTTTCTCATTGAAAAGATAAACAAGACAAATGATGGCACCTTCTAATAGATTTCATGTATTTTAAAAAGTACACTTTAAAATGTAAGTTAGGTTTCTGGGACTTCATTTCGTATACAAGTGGTTTAGAAGTTCTCCCTTAATCTGTTACTATTTATTTCCAAGAGATACTTTGAATAATCCAGCTACACAATTAGTTATTCTGTCCTGCAAACGTTCCTCTGTGATCCTGAAGCCTAAAGGAGTAATCCCTATCCAGGTCAGGACAGAAATCTCAGGTCAAACAAAGCACTCTGTTCATTCCCACCTACTTAACTCTGTTTAGAAACTGTTTGCATTTTAAAATATGTAATCTAGGTACTAACTGGAGGGAAAGGAAGAAAAGATAAACTGGTTCCATAAAGGGCATTTTTCAGATTTTATCTCAAGATCCCCATTCTGCAGTTATATGTGCATCTCTGCTGTAATCTGGCAGATTATGCTGATGTCAATGGCACTGCGTGGTGCATGCAGTAAAGCCACAGAACTAGACCTCGTCTATTAACAATTTATATTTTACATATAATACAGAGTTTAGAAGAAGGTTTTTTTGCACTTACAGTCTTCTGAGGATCTCATATGTGTAAAAACTGGATCAAAAATACAACATAAGAACTTTAATTAGTGTAAAATGGCCAGATAGTGACCTAGTACAAACAAGCATTCAGATCAACACTTTCACTTGAAAAACATCACAAAATCAAATTTCTAGTGGAAGTGTGGACCCATCTCAAACAAACACAAGGCCACTGGTAATACTTATCGTTCCTTCCCTCCTTAATACCTTTTCAAGTCACCTAAGGAACAGATCTGAAGCTGAGAAACAATCTATCATCTACACACCATGGAATAATCTAGACATCAGTTCACAGGGCACATAACCTAACCTATCCATCCTACGTACTGAAAGAACACACTGTAAATCACGTACTGAAAGAACACACTGTAAATCAAAGGACTGTTAGAAGCATTCCTAGGATCCTACAGATTGTAAAGAGACAGCCAAACAGTTTAAAAAACATCACTATGCCCTAATATTAGTTATTGTCTCTCAGAGGAAACTGCAAGCAAGCCCAGTCCTATCTCAACACACATCTGAACTAAAGGCCCACAAAATAAATAAATACATAAAATAATAGTCCTGTTACAGAAGACAGGGAATGTAATGGAAAGACTTGATCGCGTATTATAGACATCAACAAGGTCACGAATTAACCATGGTGCAGCTGCCAAAGCAACCAGTTGGGATGCCCCATATTTGACAAAAGTAAACCAATGAATCTCTGGTATCATCCACTAGATCAGAACGGAGTTATCAGTTTTAGATCATTCCTCTCCATACCAGCTTCCGGGACTATGTTTTCACTGAATGTCAAGTCCAAATAAGTACTCCTGTTATCTTCAAAACTAAATTAAGAAATAGCACAAGTGAGACACTCTTAACCCCCCCACCCCAAAGTAGGACTGTTTTGAGGAAGTGTGACTCCTTCCTGTAAAAATGAAAATGTGTCAAATGCATGCATAATTCTTTCAAGGTTGTGCTTAAAAAAACTTCTCATTTCAAATAAAAAGGAAATAAATCCTGTGACCCATTATTTTTGTTTTGTATAGCCACATTGAAGGTCAGATACTTTGATAGAAGAGGCCCTAATTTAGTTTAGCAAAGTTCCAAGTGTTGCTGTATACAAATTCAGTTTACATCATAATCAATGGAAAGAACAAACCAAAGCCTGTTTTTTCCAAAGAACAAGAAGAGCAAGAACAATATATGTACTTTTTCCCCTTGAGAAAGGCTGAAAAATGAGAATCCTTTATGCGCTCAGCTTGAACGATGCTTCAGTCCTTTTTAACTAAGTACTCTGTAAGCAGTAGAATCTTTAATAAATAAATAAATAATTAAAAATCCAAACCCAAAATGCATTCCACATACACGATTCACTAAAGGAGGAGCAATTCTCCAGGTAAGTACTTGCCACTCCTGTCTAGATCTGAACTACCATGAAGATTCAGAAATCATTTTCTTTCAACTAAAAGCATCAGAAACTGAAACGTACTCCCCTTCAAGAGCAGAGGTAACAAAACCTGGTAAGGGAAAGAAAAGTGAAAAGCCTATTTCTGATATTTTTCATCGGGCTTGTTCTTTTTTTTTTCCTTCGACAGTTTTGAAGGCAGAAGAACTGGTAATACCACATTCCTCTACTACAGTTTTAACTTACATTTTCTTCTTTGGCAATGCATTGGATTCACGCCGTTTTAACACAGATAATAACAGCACTTTAAGAACAGAAGTAGTTCTCTCTGCCAAGATCAAACATATGCCCAAAGCAGAAACTGAAAAGCTTGTTTAGAACAGCTTGTCACAGACTGTAGTACAGACTACAACAAAGCTCTTCAACTTTTGATCTGCACGCTTCAGTTGGGTCTAAAAAAAAAAAAAAAACACACTCAAAGAAAAGGTTTTCTTTGAGCTTTAACAACTGGTTTTATTGCTTTTTTTGTTGTGGATTTGACTCACTTTGGTATGCTTGTTCTGTTCCTCAGCATTAGGCAGTAGTATTTAAGTATTCAGAATATCAAATTCAGAATTTTATGCTCATTTATTGTTTTTCTGCTTTTAAGGTAAAAAAAAAAAAAAAAGAAAAATTAAATTGATATTCTTTACAGTAAAAAAAAAAAAAAAAAAAAAAGAGGCTTGCTTTTCTTGAGTGTTTTTGTAAATGCAACTGAGGCCTGCAGATCAAGAGTTGAAAGCTGGGGAAGAAAACTGCTTGTAAGCTTGCAACAGAAAATTGCGTAAAGTTATTTTTAGATGAAGAATAGAATAGAGGTAGAGAAACTTCTCAGCCAAAAAATGAGGGCATGAAATAAAAGGATAAGGTGCAGATGAGTATTCTGAGAAGAGGGAATATGTAGCTGGAGACTAAAAATTAACTATGCAAATTAGACGGAAATGGATGATGTTTGTGCTCAATAGCATTCCTTATTTCTGAAAAAGCATTTTAGTTCATAGTAGAATGAAAAATGTCTCAATTTCAAGCCACAGCACAACAACTTACTAAAGAATAAAGATTACCAGCACTCCCATCAACACTGAGTCGCATCTATATTGTAATGCCAAAAAGCATTATTAGGTTGTCCTGCTCCATAGACGATCCATTTGAACCTTAAACCTCTTCTGCAAGTGAGATCAGTGTGGCAGAGCCACGACAGGTACTAAGCATACCTACACTTCTGTTGCAAAGTGGTTGATGTGACACAATCTGTAATTCAACCACCTACAAAAACTGCTGAATTTAAATCTGATAGCCCTGCTCTATCACATCTGAAATCTCTGCACTTAAAGATTTGAGATGACTGCCTGCAAGAAAGTAATTAAGACTTTATTAGTCTCAAAACTGTCATTCATGTCTGTCTTAAGGTTCCAAATACTCTTAGTAGTTTTTAGGTAGCATTTCACAATTCATTACTCAAAACTGTGGAATACAGTCTTACTGACAAAATTAATGAAAGCTGGTTTTTATTCGGTAAAGTCTTCTGAAAGGAAGAAATTCACATTTAACATAATTAGAAAACAAATTTTGCGATGAAAACTTTAAATTGCCCAATTTTTAAAGAGTAGAAACCACAGTGAATGACACTAGAATTAACTCTACTACGTCCACCCCGTGATAACTGCCACTCATAGTGGGGCAGGCACAGAGAATGAGCTCTGCTGGGTCTTCATTAAATCAGAACTGCGGCCAGCATAAAGGTTTTATGGAAAAACAACCAACAAACCATGGCATCGTCACCTCTCCTACATGCAAACTAAGCTGCAATTTCCTTACAAGAACAAACAGGAGTTTATCAAACGTTTCAGAAATTTATCAAGAATGGTTAAGGCTTGGAATTGTAAGGTGTGAAAAAACATTGGGCAAGATCCAGCATCTTCCTGAAAAACAGGTTCATGGAACTTTCATTTAAAAAAAAAAAACAAACAAAAAAGGAAGGGTGAAGGGACAGGGAACTTTATGGCTGAAAAAATTCATCCTGTGACTTGTTTCGGTTATGGAAGTAGTGAGAATAATTTCAATAAAGGCTTCATTTAAGAAGATATAGGATATAAGATAATTTTTGTTGTTTAGAAACAGAGAGTCAAGTCAGCCAGAAATGCCGTGCCATCCATTTAGCACATGGACAGATGTGAGGTACATAAATCCTTTTATAATTTCAGTATCTAAAGCTGATTGTCCTTTCCACTCTCATACTGACGAGGAAACTGCATTTTTCTTTCTCCACTATAAAACACTCCTTAGAAGCTGTAAGGCTATACAATGAGTCAAAGCTCTCACATCTTTGATTAAGGTACAATAAGAAGTAATGATTATTATTAGGGAATGAAAACAGCACAAAGAGGCGGTCGCATCTTATGAAAAGATGGAGATGTACAGCAGTTGTATTCAGCCATGAATTGTAGTAATTTTCACAACTGATATGAATCATAGGTAGATACCAGTTTATCTCTTTTGATAAAACTATGTGTACATACACACAAAATGCCAAAAAAAGAACTCTTCAGCATTTAATTCAAAGGCATCTAATTAATAGCAATTACAACAGAACCCTAGTTATATGGATCACACAACATTCTTTTTTTTGAATAGGATGCTATGCTAACTGCAGTCAATCATCTACACACCACAAATTTTAATATTCAAACACAAAAACTCGTAATAATCTACAAGTAGCTTTTTTTAGGGAGTGTTAAAAGTTGGTATTAAAATCTGTGATGATTGGAGAAATTTGAACACTTAAATAATGAAAGGAAAAATATACTGGAATGAAACATTGGGAAAACAAAGTAGTGCTGCCCAGAAACGTAACCAGACAGCTGACAGGATATCACGTTTTGTATTCCTCCATCATTTGTTCTTTAAAAATACATCAAAGTCAGTAGAAACATTCCAGAGATTACAGTCTTGCTGGTAAAAAGTTGCCATATCCTAGTCAACATTGTGTTGGGATTGATTACTAGTAGTTCCATATACAGACTGTCAGAAAATTTAATTTGTCCATCACTTCATAAGTCTCAAAACTATATATCTGGAAGTTCCTTTGAGAGCTTTCCCACAAAATTAAGAATGACTAACAACTTCTGTTTTTGCAGTGCAGCAGAAAAACACACATTTCCCCATTTCTTTTGCATACAGTAAAACTCTCACATTTTTTTAAATTGTGACTCATAGTAGTAATATGAAATTCCTCAAAGCTCACACTTTTCTCTCTATTTCTATAAAGCACTTCATAGGACTATGTAATAAAAGAAGATTAACACTTGGTAAAAGCACCACATAAAGTATATGAGAAGTAACACATTAAATTCATCCGTGTTTATTTGCTTATTTTCATTTGCAAGTAAGGCAACCCACAAAAAGCAAAAGAAAACAACCTAACGCCCAACTCTAAGTCCAATCTCACAAAATGCCTAGTTTTCCAAAATGAAGTAGTGGAAAAGTCTACTGCTTTCCGCACTTCACATTCTGACTAATGTAGGTTTTTCTTTTAAATATATATTTTTTCCTTGCACAGAACAGAGGATAGCTGAGAGACACAGCAATGGGATTAAACACCAGCAGTTAAGAACCAGTCAGCAGACCAATTACTAAAGCAGTGGTGCTCAAGTCATATCTGCACTGTGTAATGTAGCTTGTGCTTTCCTGACTGTTCTCTATTCTTTATAGCTGAATTGATTTTCTGCAACACAGCATTTTTTCCCCACTACTCAGAATTCTTCAGATTATGGCTTCACTGGAAACCAGAATCCTATGCATGCTTAGTATTGCATTTAGGTAGTGTTGAATCATTTCATGCACAAAATTAAAGAATCAAATAAGACAAAAATATAGCAGTCACCTGAACTCTTAAATTACTTTCATGTGAATTGTTTACTGGCTAAAGGACAATTTTCCTTACTTGAGAACACGCCTGTCTGATGATCTCCAAGACTGTAACTAAGCATCCATACACAAACTGCTTTAAATCAATACACAATATTACTAGGAAAAAAAACAACACCAAAAGCTGAAAGCAACGATGTGATTCATTCTTTTAATACCAACCTTCAAGTATTTCAAGTCCTACTGACAAACTCCACAGCTACCTGAAAAGACCTCCAACTCCATTCTCTTTCAGAGTCAGAGTTCTGAAAATGTCTTCCAAGTTACAGTACTTTTGTTATAGGATAACCATTCCAACAGTCCAACCAACAAATCTTTTCAGGCTTTAAACAAACATTTTAAACTGCTTGTCAGCAAGGAGCAATTGCATGAGCTAAATGTGTTAAGAAATATGTCAGCCTACATGCTCTAAAGGCTTAAAGACATCTTGAGAAAAAATACTGTCATTCATCTACTTGCGACACAAATTAGGTCCCATGACAAGTAAGGATTCTAAATACTACACAACTACTTCACGTTAATAGCAACAAGAAAAAATAAGCTTACTGTTTGACTTTCAGGAAAATCCATCTTCAGCAATTTGTGAGCACATTCTTCAAAGTCTAAGCTGCAATAAGAAAAAAAAAACAACTTTCTTCTTATCTGTGCAATATACAACTATACTAAAACACTTGAAAACCACTGACTTTCATTCCTCAGAAATTTTGATTACAGCAATATTCACAGAAAAGTCCCAGTGCACTAACTTGGTAAGTATTGTAGAACAAAGATTTTTGCTTGGAATGATGATTTAAGAACCCACTGTCAAAATAATAGTCAACTTTCTACTTATAAATCAAGTTCCATACGGTATCTTTTTTTAAACTATGCTAAAACAAGATTTAAAAAATAAGGGAATTAAAATTCAGTCACATTAAAAGAAATGCAATTGCGTATGAACTATATAATATTTACCTCGACTGAATAGCAAGATAGATTGTACGACGGAAGGAAACCAGGTTAATTTCTGTCTTGTCATGGACAGTAACTTTCTGGCCTGTGAAGGAAACACAGTTTGGAAATATAAAATACGTGTTAATGTTTTGTTAAGTCTAGATATCTCTTAGAACGTATCTATTTTTATTAGGCCCACAACACATCTGTGTAAAAATACCTTTTGCATAAATATTTAAGACTTAGGCAGTATTGTGTTCATATATTTATTTCTATCAAAGTAAAAAATTTAAAATCAGCGTTCGCCTTACCTATGACTAACAGGTAAATATTCAGAGATACAGCAGAGATACAGAAAGCCTCC
Source organism: Pavo muticus (assembly GCA_016647715.1). Lineage (NCBI taxonomy): Eukaryota > Metazoa > Chordata > Aves > Galliformes > Phasianidae > Pavo > Pavo muticus. The sequence goes on along the minus strand of JACDJE010000228.1, from coordinate 318,664 downwards.
TTTTCAATTTTAACTCTTATATTACGTGCTAGTATTAAACGCTTAGATCTGGGAATAATTGCAGATTAAAGCCTCCCTTAACATTGTAGTGTTATTAGTTTTATAAAATGTGCAGCAGAAGTCAAGCCTTCCTTTACAGTTCAACCTACAAAAAAATCCCCACACACACACAAAAAATCCCAGCAACCAAACAAAACTCCAAAACAATCATCAGTAAGTTGCAGTCATACACTTACCATCTTCGTCCTCCTCTTCATCTTCCTCTTCCTCTTCGTCACTACTTCCAGCCTCTTGATCTGGTTCAGACTCACTGTCACCTTCACCAAGAATTTCTGAAAGAACAGTATGCCAGATTAAAGGTGTACAGAGCACAGCGGTTTTGTTACCAAAACAAGTGATCTAACATCTAAGAGCAAAAGGATGTACCTTCTCCACCTGAGACATCACAACTGACTAAAAACATAGCTGTATGGACAATACTGAGGAAAGGGACAGGAGTACGTTGGAAAGGAGTATGATGAACTGAAAGGCAGTTATCTGTGACACAAATGCCACCCGCAGTTAAACAATAAAACTGGTAACGATAGTTGGGTAACTAAATAGCATACAAAATACACAGTACATGAACGCATATTTTACATATGGTATGCATATATAATGTATAATAAAATACATCTGTTATGTATAAAACATATGTACACACACCTACCTTTCTTGAGTGCTTTGTATTTCTCTTCATTTTCCATAAAGTTGGGATCCATCTTGAAAACATCTTTAAAATAAAAAAGAATCTTTAAAATACAAAATGAAAATAAGACTGTACACCAAACCTTCAGTTTGTTTTGGCGTGAAATACAATTGTGGAAAATATTTCTAACTTACTGAGAACATCCTCTGGGTTGTATTCATCTTCTAAAGGCAACATATGAGTAAACTGATCTTCCTCTTCCACTAGATCTAACCCCTCTGGAATGATTGGATGATCCTTGAAGCCATCCTTCCGTACAGCAAACATGACTTCTATCATGTACTGAACACGCATGTCAATTTTAGACTCGTGGAGAATGTGTCGAAGACGGTCAAAGATTGCTTTGGAAAAAGTGAAATACTTAACGTGGAAAAGGACTGAATATAAACACGAACAAGAAAAGGCTCATGCGTTGGCTCATTATACTTACCATTAATACCTCTAGGAGAAACTTCTGTTAACTTGAGCCCGCTCTCCTTAAGAAATCCAATTGCTACTTCAATACTGTCATCAGTAGGCCTTTCAAGAAGCAAGGTTAGCATTTCCAAACATAAAACCTCATGAGCCTTTAGAAAGAATATCAGTAAAGAACGAGAATTTACAATATTTCTTTGAAGATGTCACATCACTTGTTTAATCACACAAAGAAGACAACACACATGACAAAGCTAATTAAGAGGCAGTCAACATTTCACATACAATTTAGCTATTTATATTTACATCATCTTCACAGTCAACATGACTATAATGTTGAAATGTGGCTACGCTCTAATAAATAAGCAATTATAAACATTTCATCATTAGCAAAAAAAACCCAAGCAAAACAGAATGCCTTTACATGGATCAAATAAAATAATACCCAGCTTACTAAACTAGTTGGATTTAAAACACTAGTTTTAGTAGTGCACAGTGTCTCTAATCAACTCAAGTCACTTCTAGGATCATGCATATGAGCAAACAGCATATATTGAACTAATTTCTTCTTTAACAAAATAATATATGATCCCAAGGTCTTTCAAAATAACTGTAAGAAGGAACGTTTCTAACTGAGGTATCTTATATACCTGGGATAGAAATCCTGCTACTTCTAACACAGAAGATGGTGGAATAGGGAAAGATACAAATCTGAGTATAATTCTACAATTACAATTGAGTCTACAATACAATTGAGTCTAATTCTGCCTACAAAGATGATTAAGCCTGTATGAGATTACAGTGCTGCAAGAACTTCATTTAGTACCTGTGGGAATTCACTTGCTTTCTATCAGAAGCGATCAGAATACTATCCCAAACATATACGTGAAGTTTCGGGAAGCTCTGAGGCGTTAAGTGCAGCGGCAAGGGATGATAACTTCACATTACCAGACAAAATCTCTTTTCTAAAATATCCCAACAACTTACAGCAAGCACTAACAGGAAATCTGAACTCAGTTTTCCCATAACTTATAGAAGAGGAGAAGTATATTCACCTGAGCTACCACTGCCTTGAAGCAAATATAAATAGAAAGCCATATAAAGTATGAGAAAGTAAAAACAAAGTAACATACCACGTTCTGATTCATCAAATGCGCAACAAACTTCGACGACGTTAGACAGAGTTGCTGCAAAAGAAATAAACACCTGGAAACTGTAACATCTTACATGGAAGAAAAACTTGTAGCTGAGACATTCTATACTACAGATCTGTGCTTCTCAGTCAAATGAAGTCATGAAAACAACTATTCTGGTATATTGGTAATTATTCTACCATTAGCACCGCATACTTTCAAGTAAAATATAAAAAGAACATCACAATTCCAAGCTGAAAACAGTAGCCAAGCTTTCACAATACGCAAATACTACTTTATTTAATGTACTCATGTTAGGTGAAGCACAATGATACAACACAAACCACAGGTCTTCGCTGTGTTCCTTTGAAACACCGAACTTGGATACATTCAGTACAAGATTAACACAGCAGAATTACGAGTTTTAGCACATTGCTTCTTCATACTTTTTACATACCTTATCATTTCTGCGATATCCTTTGCGAAAATTTAGTATCAACCTCTTGAGAATCAATTCACCAATATTTGGAAACTTTGAATTAATAATTGCCACAAGAGCCGCATAAACATGGGTAAAAATTGGAGAGGCACCTTGAGCTTGCAAAATGGATCTAGACAGCAATCCCCTGCAAATATACATAAGTTTAAGAATAAAATTTTTCTTATAATAAAACACTTAATGTTTTCATCCATTATGTATCACAAACTAGGACTGCATTGTTTGAATAGATGCTTCGAATAGTTGCTCACTGTGCAACAAACGGAGTTTTACAGAATGAGCTGTCTAAATGTGCTCCAGTTCAGAAATTCTGAAACTGATACCTTCTCTTTCATCAGACATTATCTCTCTTAGAACTACATTTTGAAGCGATAAGCATTTAAAGACTCTTTTGTATCCCTCAATTACCCCATATTTTAAAAAATGCAGAATATTCTTAGCTTTGAAATTTGTATGACTGTTGGTTTTTTTCCCCCCTCACACAGTTGAAACAAAATCTTATTTGTGACAGAAAAAACAACTGTGCTGCAATTATTTATGAGAAACACAGAATTATGATCCAGTACAATGAATTACCTGAACAAGCAAGACAGAATTCTAAGAAATAGAAATCTTATTTTCATAAAAGCTCCCTAAAAACAAAGATGTACCTAGGTATGATAAGAGCAGAATAAGTAAAGCAATGCCTTTATCAATGCCTCTTTCAGATGAACCTCCTAACTATGGTTTGGAACACAACTTACTTTTAAAAGACCACTTCTTAGAGCCTAAATGAATAGAAGCAGAGGGCTCACGAGATAATAACTATAATAGTCATTACGTTATCTAAAGAGCTCTCCTAGGTGTATATAAAAAGTGAAGTTTGAAAAGTATCTTCTGAAACTTCTTTCAGATGTGCTTTTCTAATGTTTTAGCACATAGACTTTGACAACCATTGTCTGCAAAAGCTCAGGAGCAAAAAAAAAAAAGCAGCCCTCAAAATGTGACTCTTTAAACTACTACTTACTACAGGGTTAAAAAACGGAATAGAACTCATTTGATATGTGCGTACAGGAACAGAATACTTTGTTTTGAAACTATTAGCTACAGATGCAAATGAAATTAGTCTGGTTAAGATCATATTTACTTGTACAGTCACCATGATTTATAACTGATAGAATCATAGAAATATCTAATAGCACAATAACATTTTCTCCACATTACAGTGGCAAAGATGAAGATGATAAACAGACCAGTCAGACAGCTGTAGTTAAGTGTTTTGAATGAAAATACTTACTTCAGATAAAGTCCAGGAACACAGAAAGAAATAGGCAAATATAAATTGCAAGTCATTCAAGTAAAATCAGTAGACATAGCTAAAATAAAAAGGAAACATACTATATGCTCAACTGTCTTATTCTTCCAAGCATGTACTCCTTCCTCTACCCCTCTGCTCCCAGCCCCTTTCCTCAAGCAGGGAGCCCCTCTGCATAGGAAAATATAGCCTAAGTTAAACTTTAAAGTCAGATTAGTAACCATACACTAAACACACAGTGATGCAGGAATGAACAATATACACATTAACAGTAAAAAAAAAGTTGACTTAAATATTTTAACATTTACCTTCCTCGAACAATATTCTCCTGAAGCAGCTCATAAATAATGTTTTCTATATTAGAAACGTTTACTTTATTGACAAGACCATTGATGGACTTCTTCAAGGCTTCCCAACTCATCCTCTGATACGCCAAGCTATTACAAAGGCATCACAAATTAGTAAAGCAGAAATTTGTGGCAGCACTGTTATACATACAAAAATGTGAAGATGTGACATACTAAATAAAATAACTAAGAAAACATTCACTGCTTAAATGTGAAGACTAGATCACAATTATACATTAAATGACTACAAACCCACCAACCAACATGACATACCAAAATGTAATGCCCCACAGATGTGGTATAACCCAGAATGTTTGTTTTTCCAGGGCATTAGGAAGAAAAAGCCTGTTTATGCTCTGTATCCTACTTTTCCATTAAGAGCAGAAGTGGACAGGGTCATAATCTGATTTGTTATTTTTGTTGTTGTCTGTTTGGCTAGCATTTTGTTTTCCTCAGACACAGGTGGAAAAGGAAGAAGACTTAAGGTAAATGGCTCTCATCTTTTTTCTGATTAAGAAGATACCTCAAAAAGTGTCCCATTTATAACAACATTCCTTAAGACCCTTTATAGTTTTACTTTTCAGGATGAATTCTAATGTTACGTTCAACTCACCTATTTTTATCAGTAATTTGTTCTTGCATCATCCTGAGCTTGGCGGGTGGAATATATGCACCACCTGTGCGAGTAAGGATTGGATCCACTTCTTCTTTCTTCTTCTTTGAAGTGGCCTCTTCATGAGTATTTGAGCCCTGAACTGCTGACCTCTCTGGACTCCTATGATCAGGGGAAGAGAGTCTTCTCTTCCTCCTTCGATCATAATCTCTTTCCTCCCACTTTTCATAGTATCTGTCTCTCCCTCTTTCCATCCTTCTAAAAAGACAAAGAAAAAAAGCTGTTTTCCTCTTTCGTTGTTTAAAATGAGCACCTTCATACAAATTGAAAAACAGGCCTTCGTATTCACCTTCCTTCTGAAGATCTGTCATCATAATACTCCCTTCTTGAATATTCTTGATCATATCTGCTGTCATCAGAATATCTTCTTCTTCTGGGAGATGGAGACCTGTCACGCTCTACATCCCTATTCACAACCCAAGACACAAAATTCTCAGTAAAAGGATTAGAAAAGGTATGCTATTAATAGCTACTTGCAATGCAATCTGTTACATACACGCCAACAATTCCACTTCTCCACTCCACTCTTAATAAGTGCATCACTCAAACACAAGACGTTCCCTTCATAAATAACATGCTGCCAGCCAGCAAAAAAAATAAAAATTAAAAATAAAAAAATCAATAGAAGCACCTTAAAAGGAAGCACCTCCTACCGTGTAGGAGTAAACACTGAATGTCAGTAACGTCAAATACCAAAGGCAAATGCCACGCTTTACATTTCTTGAAACACATGCATTCATTTCAGCTACTTTTGATGGTGGTGCATGAAACAGAGAAGATGCCACTAAAAATGACTGCCTTCGGTACAAGATGTTTTATTCCAATTAAAATATGAAATATAGGTAAACTGCTTATGCTTCATCTCCTGCATCAGTAGACTGTGCTTCAAACAATACTTGTACGTCTCTTGCTGGCCTTCATAATCTTGCTATAAACATCAGTTGTGTTCCACAAAAGAAGGTGGTATCTAATTTCCATTTTCAAGATCCTTGAGATTTTAACTGAGAATTATTAAGTATTTAGTCTTAATGACAATTCTATTTAACTACTACTTTGTATACATGCAAGTATTTTATTAAACCTGCCATTATTTCTCACAGCTGTTATGGTAGTGTATAAAACGATACTATATTCAGCTTTCATCTTTGTTGTTTGTTTTAATTTCCCTCCCCCCAGGAGGTATATACATACAATTACAGGGTATATAAATCAATCATTTCTACCTGTCCTCTGGAGTCAAACTTCTGTGCCGTGGACTGTATCTTTCTTTCCTTTCATGACTGGACCCATGCTTTAATAAAAGAGAAAAAAATTCAACTTCGAAGTTATAAAAGAATTACTGTGAACATATATATATATATAGATATATATACATATCTATATATATCTATCTATATATATCTATCTATATATATCTATCTATATATATCTATCTATATATATCTATCTATATATATCTATCTATATATATCTATCTATATATATCTATATATATATATCTATATATATATATCTATATATATATATCTATATATATCTTGACATCAAGGCGTATGATGGCCTTAGCCTGCTACATATTTATAAGAAGCAACGGTCATCAAATAAAGCTAACAGCAGTCAGGCTCATCACAAGGAGAGCTACTTCTAAATAACACATACTTAAGCAGCTGCTACAGGATACTCTAGATGCTAAGTTCTTTCATGATTTCAAGAGGCTGAACACAGATGAAAAATCATACAGATTACTATAGGAAATCACAAATCGAATGAGACTGAGTATTTTCACGGTTTACCCTGCTTCTAAATACTTCACACAGCATTTGCTATGGATTACTACCTAGGCTAGATCCACCTTCAGCCTGTCTTTGTTCCTTTACTGTTTGTTTTCTTTATCCATACATCCTTTTACGCTTTGTTGTATCATGTACAACACTGTTAACAGACTTCTACCAGTCTTTGTTTGGCAAATGGCAAGTGTATCTTCCCTCTTCTGAAGATTCTTCCTTTTTTTTTTTTTTAAAAAAAAACTTCCTCATTTTTTTTTAACCATTATGTATTTTCTCACTGAATCACTTCTAGCCTCATAAATTTTACATGTGTAAATTTACTATACATAGTAACAACAGGGGAAAAGGTGGGTCTTTTGGGGACAATCAGTTCTCATGAGCTCTACAGCACCTGCCTTGGCCCAAGTAGACTAAAAGAGACAAGGGTTCATAGGAGTAAATGATGCGTCTGCCTCTGGGAGTTCTAAGGTCTCCTTGCAAAAGCAATTATGTCTGCTCAATAACTTGTTTCCCTCAGCTCCTCCTGACCAGGCTTCCTGCCACACGTTACAGTATCCTTCCCAGCTCATTTCCAAAGAACCCAAACAACACGTCCAGCAAAATGGCTTATTTTGACAGGCGAAGGAGGGAGCACTACTAAAATCACCTGGTCAGGAAAACATTAGAACACACATATCTATCTATCCCTTGAGCATCCCTATCAAAAACCACTTCAGTCAGAAAGGCCGGAATGTAACTAGGAGCAATGAAGCCCAGGCAGGGTTGAACAAAAGAATCCCAAGAAAAGAATTAATGAAGATTTCACTCAAGTTCACTAAAATTCTAGTGAAAATACATGTGCTATTTCTACATCTCATTTTTTCTCATTGCTTGCCAAGAAATTGGCCCTACCATCCACTCAGAAATGTACTCCACAGCCTTTAAAGGTGAAGTTCAACTTCCACACTAAGAAACACAGCCAAGATAGTAACTTCTACTTCCTTGTCTTTTCTTCTTGATATCAATACCCCTTTTCTCTGTTCCCCCACGTTTATGTTCTCTGTTGAACCACCATTCAGCCACTTTTGTTTTACTATCATGTGCCGAAAACGTTCAGAACTTCCACTGTGAGGACAGCATGCCCCAGCTGCTGTAACTCACTGACCTTAGCAGTAACACCTCTGTTGTCAGTGGCTGCCATCATGACTGTTTGCCTTACAGTTAGCGTTCTATTTTACACAACATCAACTGAAATCTAGCTATCAGCAAGAACAGAATAATACACAACGTAAGCTTCAGGGCACTTACGTTTATTTGTGTCACCCTGCTCTTCATCTCGACTTCTGCTTTTTATACGAAACTCTGAACATGCAGCAACGAGAAAATCCAAACTGGAGATCAGCTCACCCAGAACGTTCCATCTACAATATACAGACGACAGCAAGGATTTTATATTCCACAACGTAAACGTTACATCGCTGTGCCACAGGCGCAGCCGCGCGGCGCCCGCCCCTTCCGCCCGCTCCCCCTCAGAGCCGCGGCCCGGGACATAGGCCGCGACCGCCAGGCCCGCGGGGCTCGGGCAGGGGCTCCGTCTCCTCGCGGGGGAGAGAAAGGGCAGAGAACAAAGAGACAACTCCCGCCGCCTCACCTAGGCCTACGACCAAGCGGCCGCAACCCCCGCTCCGCACCTACCACCCACCGCCGCGTACCGCTGCCAATGCCGTCACTTCCGGCGGAAGCGACACGCAACAAACGCGACGCGCTCAGGCACCGCCCAGCGACGGCGTTACGCACAGCACGGGGTGCCGGGCTGCGCTGCACCATGGGAAACGCAGTGCGGCGGTGGTAGCGTGCGGCCGCCATGTCGTGGGGCGGGAGGTGGCGAGTGGCTGAGGGCAGCAGGGGCAGCGCTGTCAGTGCTGCACCCTTCGGTCCGCTATTTTGGTTAAAAATGGTCGTAGGGAGCGTTCGGGAAAAACGAACTAAGCAAGCAAACAAACACCCTCAACAGGAAATAAGTTGGTGCCGTCATCCGAAATTTGGGAATAAACGCATTAATAAAGGCATTCTGCATTTACGACGTCAGGTGTGTGAGGGATATCTCCACTCTAACCGCGCGTACCTGGAACAAAAGACCTTCAGCTTATATACATAACTTGTGTTACGTATGCAAAAGATTCCCTGATCAGTGCATGAATATTCAATACCCCCCCCACCCCCCAAAATCATTAACCTAGTGTCCCACCTCCTTGCACGTTTTGAGTGGGGGTCTCAGGACCCTCAGATATGAAGTAAGCAGTCTTCATGAGTAAGAATATGAAAAATTAATTGTGCTTACTTGTTTAACACTTCACATTTTATTCACTCTCATTAATATGGAAATACAATATTTATTTTGTGAGAATTCTCTTGGGACAGAGCTATTCATACTAAAGTAAAATCCTTTCTAAATCCCGGTGATGAAAACAATGTCCTCATTGCGCCCTGAGGATCGCTTTGCAGATCAGGACTGCACATGCTCTATATCCAACAGGAGTGTTCTGCTGAAAGGAGGAGAGCTCCTCACCAGTGAGGAGCTGGTGAGTTCGCAGAGCTGGGCCCTAACAGCTGTGACCTTGTGAACATTATGGACTTAGCACAATGACTTTGACTGGGGCCTTACTGCTTAATTGCATACGGCTTTTTTTTTTTTTTTTTTTTTTAAATGTTCGGCTTGTATATTTTCTAACAGTAAAGAATATGTTTAGTTCTATAGCTTGTTAATGTGACCATAATTATGAGTCACCTTAAATAGGGCTCGATTCTACCACCAGGTTCTGTCATGTCAGGGATCTCCAGCAGCATTAGGACATTACATCACATTAACAATTTGAAATGCTATATAAAATGTTATAATTTGGAAGAACCATTCCTCCCTGGTATTTATTCTCACATTGACTATGAGAATATGCATATGTTTATATGTATATAAATATACATATACACATACAAAAGCGTACATACATCATGACAGTGTGAGTAGGGGACACTCATTATTTAATACTCTGACAGACTGATCAGATTTTGATTAATCTACTGCAGCAGTTTCAGAGTTAAGCTGTCCTGCCAAAAACTGTGATCCCACAGAAGAGTCAGAGAAAGGGAGTATCAGACCATGCCTGAGATAATTTAGCATGTAGCATTTTGACTCAGACTGCTTTAGCTTAAACTGAGATAGCAGTCTTTGCTCTCAAACACTTGAAGTGTTTACAAAGTGAGTACAAGCTTGTTCTCACATTTTTCCAAAGGTCAGGAGTACTTTCTTTAAATTGTGCATCATGCCAGTTAAAAATACTCTGCCCTCCAGTGAGAATAGCTGTTTCTTACTTATAAAGTCATAAAAGTAAACTCTCTCATTTTGTGATTCTAAGAAGATATCAACAATCTAAGAAAATCCTGATCAAAACAAACACAGGGATAAGGTATATTAAATAATTGGAAAAGTACAGAAGTATTTTTCTGCTTACATCTAGCTTTTTATTTCCTCGGCTTTTGAATTTGCAGTGGCAGTACCTACACAGGAGACTGAAAACAGCATGTTATCTGGTTGGTTACATCAACTCTGACAATATGAATTGTTAAATGTTCTCACTAGATGTACCATGAACCCACTGCAAATAGAACATCACCTGCTGGCAGGGACTCATGCCCATGAGCTCTCTATGGTTTTCCGTTCTGCTGGGAAGGTAACCTCTTTCCTGACTCGTGCTGTGTAAACAGGTGCCATCAAATAAAAAGGCATATGGCATCAACATGACAGCACCATCTCATGAGAAGAGTTTCCTGTGGCTGATGGCACATGTACCATGAATCAGACTGTCCCTCTGAATGTGCTGAGAGAGAGCAAATGGGGAGAGCTGAGCATCCCTTCAGAGGGTGTCTGAGGACAAGACCAGGAAATAAGCAGTCTGCTTTGAGGTGCAACCACCGGGAAACAACTGATTACCCCTGAGGAATCAGCTTATGTTGTGAAAGCAGCAGAGTGACATGGAGAGACCACATCCTCTCATGAATTACACTATTCAGCTTCTCTGCTTAAACACAGGATGCAGAGTAAGGGCCAGGAGAAAGATTCATTGAACAAGAAGGGAAAGGACTGTGTAATTCTGAGTAGAAGCAGTGAGGTTTCCCTTTTTCCTTTCCTAGATTAAGGCTTTTGCTATTGAATTACAGAGTGAAGTCCTCCTCTGTTCACTGCTTTTCTGGCCTCCTCACCCTGCAATCCCTTTTCTGCAACGTGTTATGTAGAGTTTCAGTTTTATAGAGTGTCTAGACTTCTGATCTGGGGACGTATTTTAAGAGATGTAGGTATTAATTTCGTGAGGCTGAAGAGACATTCGTGTCCAAAGCCTCCAGTTCCCAAGGAAAGTTTTGAAGGGGCAGACCGCAGTGCAGGTTGGACACTGCATGGTAGTCTTTTTAAAGCTCCTGTGCTTGAAATCCTAAATGCACGGAGTCTGAGGCAGAGTCAAGACTCATATTTCTGAGTTCTGGAAAGGAGTAAGGCTTCAGGCATCTGCTTTTGGTTGGTATCTTACACAGCTCCTTGCTCAGCATGTGGGTATCTTCATTGCTTGGAAAGCACTCAGTTCTCTGTGACAGTGGTGCATGAAACCATGTACGTAACTGTAGCAACCCTGATTGTCCACTTCCAGGAAAACAAACAAACAAAATACAAAACACACACACACACGCACACACACACACACACACAAAAAAAAAAAAAAAAAAAAAAAAAACCACAAGAGAAACATGCTGGAATAAACTTCATGTGAATGCTCTAACTAGAGATCTTTAGAGACATATCTGTATGCATTTCTGAGTTATCTCAGACCATGTCTACTGCCCAGTGAAGTGCAGCACAAGCTGAAGTTAACTCTAAACCAGCTAGCTCTGCTACCTTGTTTCATCAAGTTAGTGCAGCACTAGGGATGGACTAACAATATCACCTTGCTTCTGGTTTCTGAATTACCTGATGTCAAGTGGCTGTATGTATATTTGGGGCAGCTACACACAGAAGCTTCTCTCTCTCTCTCTCTTTTTTTTTCTTTACCTGAGCAAAATGATAGCTCAGACCCTAAACTAACACCCAATTAATACAAAATTAAATACTGTATGAGTCAAAGTGAAAATATGAATTTCTACATATGGTAAATATAGAAACACAGAAAACAGTGATAATTCAACTGAGACTAATAGCAATTAAGCCAAATATAATTATATCTTTGAAACTTGCACAAAGGGAGAAAGGATAATGTGCCCAACAAATTCATATTCAGCAGCTTAATGTTGTGCGTGAGCACTCCATTAGTAAGCCACGGGAAACATAGTCATGTTGTTTTCCCTTGGCAGTTTTTGTCATTGTGCTTGAAATGATACAAGTTAAAAATTATCTCATGCTGCACTCTCTGGGCTGGCTCCTCACCTGGGATGAGTACTCCATCAGTTCCTATTCTTCTGCACATAAGGAATAAAAGGTTGCATGTAGAGGCTCATTGAAAGTACTTAATTCTACTGGAAAAGCAACTGTAGTAGCTCCAGTAGCTTACTCCGGTAGCTGATTCTTAGTACAAACACTATTTGCAGTTAATAGTACTTCATTAATTAATCACAGAATGATTTTCCTACCAGCTTCATTTGGAATACAACATTTATACACAACTAATTCCCATTAAAGATAATCAGTGTGACCTTTAGCATGCTGTAGAATTATAATTTTGTGCAAGGCTCAAACTGTACTTTCATATAGCTGCTACTATGCACCAGCTGCAGGCTGTTACTCCAACCTCAGTGACACAAGAAATTGCATCCTCTGCAGTTTCAGTGCAAGGTCAGTTAAGTTAACTGAGCCAAGCCAACAAAGGGGGGCTGAGAAACACACCTGAATTTGTTCAGAGCAGGATGTGGCTGTGCAAGCTCTTCTTCTACCTTTCTTTCTCTTTTTTGGGGGAGGGGGAG